>CBVK0101871141.1:0-21680 GCA_900067695.1 Picea abies
AAAAATCCAAAAACAATATTTCCAACAATCTCCATCTTGCAATCTTTATCATGGACATTTGTAGTCTCCCATTGTCTTTGACATCAATGACAACAATATTTCCAAAACCAATGACTCTGAACCGAAGTGAAATTTAGCCTTCATCTTTAAATAGATGTTTCATCATCTCAATTGGGTAGCTATTGAAAGTTAAAGTTGAAAAGTAGGAAATTATGGATTCAAGTCGTGTGTATTTATGTTGTAGAGTGATTATCCACTTGGAATTTGCATGGTTCATAGTATCTTAAATGTTTTATCTCCAATGGATCATCGTATGATTTTATTTTACTCAAATTTCCAAAACATGATCCTTCAGATCTTGCAATGAAACTTTGTGTTCATCTAAAATTGATTTCAATTCAACATTGATGACAACATCCTCTCTAAACCAACCATTTAAATGATCGATGATTTGGTTTAAATCAAATAACATAATGATTACGTTTTATCAAGATTATCACAATAAAAAATCAACTGATTCAATGACTCAAGCATGTGTTTTCAAATTATTTGTTTCTAAACCAATTTCCTCTTTTTTATTCCTCTACTATAGAAAGACATAATAACTGGACTAATAAAAATAACTTCAAAAGCACTATTATATTGAAAATAAGTGGCCCAACAAAACTAACTTTAAAATCATTATTATGTTTCAATATCAATTTGAATCTCTCATAAAATTGTATAACTTTTGAGATTTTATGTATGAGTTCCCATGATTCCCCTAAAATCTTCTCATTGGTTTGACGGTTACTAATCATCACTCTTTTCATGCTTCTTAATTCATTCCTTCCCAACTTGATTTTGTTGTTTGGATTTGCAATATGCATAACATAATTTGGCACTACATATAAAGGTTCAAAGGACATAACACTTTTGTGCTCCTATCATCCACATTATTGAGTGCAAGTTCACCTTTCAATTTTTTCAACAAAATATCATGTTCTTCGAGTTTCACTATTTCATTGGGGTCCTCTTGCAATTGTATAATAGAATTGATATTCATAGTTCAAACATAAATTATTGTTAATGATTTTTTTTTAGTGTTTTTCCTCCCTCTACCTTTGGATTGCTAGTGTCCATCACTAGTTTTTTGTTCTTAATCTCAACATGAAACATATGAAACTAATAGAATCATCCTCAAATGTGGGTTTTGTTATACTAGCTATTTCTTCTCTAGTTTTAATTTCTTGCATAACATAGTCTGGTAACCTATTAATATTAAATACTAACGCATTATCCTCATCTCTAGAATTATGACCATGGTAATCGACAATGTAACATGATATTGAATACATGAAGAATAATTTCCAGTAAGACTAACAACTTAATTTGTTAGTTTCATTGGGTCTTTACTTCACTTCCCCATGGAGGAAATGAGTGCAAACCCTTTTTAAAAAAAAGTTGTGTTCAAATGCACACTGTCATTTATTAGTTAGGTATTTTGTATCACTACTACATTTGGCTCAAAAATGACAATACAATAATATTTTTAATGTTGAAATCAAATGTTTTGGGATTATATTTTTTAAATAAAAAAAAATAATATCAATAAAATTTCATCAATATATTAAAAAAAAATTATCACTTTATTGATTATATCTATGTCAATACAATGACATTTCTTAAACTCTTGGGTAGTTTTGTCTCCTAAAAATGTTGATACATCAACATCTAATGGGCATTCCACATCAATGGACACCAACGTTAACTTTGGCACATCATTGATGCCACATTAGCAATGCCATGCTAGCTTAGACATGTCAATGATGCCATGTAGCAATGTTTTAGTATATAGTTTTTTCACTTTAGTATTCACATGCACATACCCACTCATAGGTACCTAGGCGTGACTTGATTCTATATTGTCACCATGCATGACATGTTCATTGATTATGTTAATACCTCTCATTCTTCATATGAATTCTCTTCTACACTAGATTACTCTTCCTTGAATCACCCTACCTTATCTTAGACACACAACCTCCTTGGGATGTATAGGCCTTAGGTAGGGTCCCCCATTGCCTCCTATATTATTTATGGCCTTTGGTCACTGGTTTGATTCTATTAAAACCTTTGGGGAAACCTCCTACTAGTTAGATTTTATCGTGGGTTCCATGCTCCATATCTATCCCACTTATAGGTGGGTTGCTTTGTTTTATGTCCTCAACAATCCATATCCATATGAGCATGCTTAAAATGGATCCACTAGGTCAAACATTTCTTGACACTTTCTAATTTATCGGCACAAATTGATACACAACTCTCTCAAGCCATATTGCATCTATAAGGTGCAACCCACATAATATAGTGTGTTTCTTGAAGGAAATTCTTGTAGTATGGAGGCTAGAACTATGGTTCTTGGTCAACACCTGGGATACACTTCCAACAGATGGAATAGTTTCCCCAACAACTAGGATAACATTCACTAACTCCTTGAGGTCATGTCTTGACCTATTTATATTTCTTTCCTTCTTTTTGTAAAGCCTCTTCAATTTTGGAGTCCTCTCATTATCTTGTAGGAACACTTTTGGATTAGCACCAAATATTGGTGCAACTCCTTCATTTTTTATCCACATTCTTGAGCTATTAAGACTTGTCATCTCCAACCCCTCTACAAGTATCTCACATTTTATTCCATCACTAAGGATTTCCTCACCTTCTTCTAACTTCCAGACTTCCATGGCATAGGAATGGAAATCTTGACCAATTTTTGTCAGACCATAGCTACTCATATCTCGGATCACATCCATGAATGGTGTAGAAGAAGCAGTTTGTTTAAAGATGGTATCATCAATCAATTCCTTATGGATGGTTCCTAAAGTCCCTTCTTCCTCCCATCACCAAGGATGTAGCCATGACTATTCCTAGAAATGAGGAATAAGCCATCCAAAAATCACATCAATACGATATTATTAATGCCCAATTGGGGTATCTATATATCATCTTTCACGATGCCTCTCACTCTCACTCAGGTGACTTGTTAGCACTAGGGGCATCCTGTGCAGTCAATGGCTTCATATGATATATGTCTCATACCTATCCATACTCTAATCCCCTTGGACCTAGTGGATATGATTACCCTTATGGAGGGGTTGACACCTCTTATGGATATCCCACTCTTCCTCAGGATTCATCGTGCTCATCATCTCAAGTGGGAACTAGTACTTCTTTTCCTACACCCCATATGCATCCACATGTTCATGGGCCTAGTTGTAATATCTCTTGTTGTGGTGGGGCCAATATGAATCCATATTACCATTTCCCTATCCCTTCACTAGTTATCATAATTCCTCTAACAACAATGCCCCAAACCCCTGGTGGTCAAACCACACCCCCTCCACAAGGGAAAGTGTATGCACAATAAAATTCCCCTAATCCCCCCAATTAGAATAAGAATAAGAACAAGGGAAAGGGAATAACCAAAACGAAGAGAAACAAGGGAATCCAAACCAACAAACTAATAACAATGTTGGGGAAACCAACCTACTACAACCTAAGGCCAAGGTAATAATCCCTAGCCTAAGCAAAGAATCAAAACCTTTTTATGAATAAATCTTGCACCAGTTGTGGTGTTTATGGATATTATACCCATGAGTGTCCTTTGTTACCCGAGATGCATCATATGTGGGAAGCAGTTGAGGTTGCCAAGCGTGCTAATATTCAATGAACCCCACCTTCATCATTGTAGCGAGTTGTGTTGAGAAACCCTTTTCCAACATAATGGATTGTGTCTACTTCAGAGGCCATTCCTTATGGACCACTTCCCACTCCCACTACTCCTTAAAATGGGAATTACCAAATCATTTACCTTGATTCAACCAGTGTCAACCTCACCACTTGATCCCATCAGTAGTGCATGCCTCCTAAACCACAACCTACTAAGTCTTCTAATATGCCTCCATCCAATAATGGACCTTTACAGATTACTTTCCCTAGTGTGGACCTACCTCCTAAGGTACCCAAGATTCTACTAAGGTAGAATGCCCCTAAATCTCATGCATGGGAAACCCATAATTACAACATAGTTGATGATTAGCGTCATCCCCTATCAACATGTCATCACTCATAGTCCTCCAGTCATGTCCTTCACAAAGGAAGGATTTAATATCTACTTTGGGTGATGTGATCCTTCGGATGATAGGTTTATTTTGTTTGACAATGACAAAGCCAATACTTTTCAATTACCACCTTTAGCCTTCCAAATTCCAGTGTCCATCAAGATTGATGTTATTCATCGATGCATTATTGATGAAGGTGTATCCACATGCGTATTTTTGGTCCAAGTCTAGAAGCAATTAGGTTCAGCTGAGCATGTGCCATATATCATTTCCCTTTGTGTGTATGATGGTAGGCATTCTTATCCATAAGGGTTATACTAGAATTGTCTCACCCAGTTAGCAGGAAATCAAGTGTTAATTGAAATTGAGGTTATAGATGCCCCTTTGGACTACAAAATTCTCTTAGGTTGTATTTGTATGTATGTTATGAAAGTAGTTGCCTCTTAGGTTTTTCATAAAATGATTTTCCTCCATAGTGGGAAAATATTCACTATTGATCAACTGACTTACCACAATTCTAAGACTCGTCTCTACCCTAACAAATTTATATCTTCCTTGGATGAGATCCAATCAATCACTTATCTTGCTAACATCATCCATGGGGTCTATAAGGACTCAACATTATTTGACATGTATTACAGGCCTCCCCCTATAATTAACCAACCAATTTCATCAAATGTCTCCATGGTGTCATCATATCATCCACATGTGGGTCCATCTACACAACCATATGTTGGAACCTCAATTCCAATATCTTCAATGCCACCACCTGCAAGGAATCATCATCAATATCACCCCTTTGTCCAAGTCACTTTTTTATTTCCACCTTTGGGAATAGTAAGTATCCCTATCATGGCCATGTTGAATTTTTCCAACCTCACCTTAGGGATCCTGGTTTGGTACTTGGATCCTCCCCCTACTACTCCTCCACCCTCATAGTTGGTTTTTTATTTGGCCTTGACAATTGTTCAGTTAATATTGACTACTCTTGTAGTTCCTAAGGCACCTATACAGGCCCTACCAAACCCTCTACAAATAGGGAAATGAATTTAAAAAGGGGGAAATCAAAAAATAAAGGGGGCATAGATAACCCTGGACAAGCCATGGCCACCAAGAACCCAACACCTAGAGCCACACCTCCATGCGCTTTATGTGATATCCCTAGCCACACTACCAATAACTATCCTCGACTCCCTGAACTCAAAGGGGCTTCTTAACATGGATGATTTGGAACCTACTCCTTCCACATTGGTCATGCAATATATGCTTCTTGAATCGTCCTCTAAATGTATTAATTCATTACGCACGAATTGTCCATGTTCTTTGTGTGATACATATGGCCATTATTATCATCACTGTCCTAAACTACACAATTTTTTGATTCCCTCGACATCATCCGACAATTGGATTCTGCTTCTCTGGAACACCAAACCCCAATATTATAGGACCTCACCCTCAAACGTGAAAGGTTTTTATAGACCAATAGTAAACCCATCATCAAAATTGGCCCTCCTATAGTGAAAATCAATAAAAATTCTATACAAATTATTTATCGGTCAACTTCCATGGGATCAACAATGTCAAATAATGTTACATTCTTTGCTATCACACATCAAGACATCCCTTGCATGCCCCATGTACCTTAGGTCTCAACATCGATGGAGCCTTCATCCACTAGCCTTCAATGTACCTCAATAGATGTTGTGTATGTGAACCATACTTCTCGTTCCCATGACATTGATACAAGGTTCACCACTCCATATTCCACCACCCCATATGGTAGTGTAGGTACTCACATCCCAGTATTTCATTATGATGAAGACATCATGGATTCCCTTATCGCATCAGATTTCCCTTTGGATGATATACCACTGCAACCTAGTCCCTTCGACAAGTATGTTGTTGGATCGAAAGTTTTTTAGATGAGAATTTGTTCACTATATCCACATATAATCCTTAGTATCATGACATTCTAACCTATTTGCAAACCCATAAGTTTAGTCTCTCCAACTCACATGTAAATATCAAATTGGAAATCCACCATTTCCTTTCCAAAATTGCATCCATAGTGCATATGTCTATGTTCTTTGCCTAGGGAATGTTCCTCACATGGTACATATACACATAGTAGAGGGAATAATGCCCACCTACCCATACCTGATCATTTCCCTACATCATCATTCAATGGGGGGGAGTTGATAATTATTCACTTTATGCCTAGGCCCCAATGGCCCATCTTGGGTAGACCCACATATCACCATCTAAGTTGTCTATCCCACCAGCCTTACTGGTGCCATATCTACACATTGCATATAGTTGATGATTAGTACCATATATTGAAACATTCTACTCTATACAATTCAAAAATAGATTGGTGATCCCACACTTACCATCAAATCCCCATGCTTAGCCTAGTGGGATGGGTAACTCCAAGACCTCCTCCTGGTAGTTCATCCCCTCATACAGATTTTGATTGATGCACCATCTATGCCATTGGAATCATATTTTTGAGCCATTCTTAGAATTTCATGCTTCGATACTTCACAAGTAACCACTTTTCTAAGAAGCATTAAATCATGCTTATTTTCTTACAAATTCCCGCAAATTTGTCTCAATTAATTTAGCACCTTTATGCTTTGATATTTGTTGACTTATGAGAATCAATTCGCCATGGATAACCTATTTTATTCATGGATATGGGTATCCTCTAGGCCTCAATTTCCCCATCATTTAGCATATGTTGACTACCCTTTGTTCAATGCATTTTCCTTTCATTCCTTGGAAATTTCCTATAGGACTCCCCTCACTTGGGTAAATGGACCCGCCCCTCCATCTTTTGCATTTTCCATCTACACAATCATATATCCTTACTCATGTGCGTGCCCTAAAATAGTGACCCTTGTTGCATTTTGGTTCCCATGTCATTTAATTCCCTTAGGGATTGGGATTCCAGATAGTTCACATACCAAATTTGAGCCACATGCATTTATTTTCATCATGTTGACAACCATTCCCTCTAGACTCCCCCATTTATGTTCATATTTGTTGGATTATCATGTATCATAATCTCTTCGCTTCATCCATACAATGAAAATTCTTCGTTTTTATACCACCATCCACCCACCCTTGAGGATATTTCCATCAATGTCCCTACCATTGATCGCTTCCATTTGTAGTTTTCACCTTCATCATTACCACCATCTACTTGTTTATGGGGAATAATTCTCCTCATTTCCCATATATGTCCCCATTTGGTTTCCCCCTAGTGGGATTTTGATTGGATAATGTGTCTCTCAACACATTTGTTAGATCTATTGTAGTCTCCTTTTGGTAATACATATCTTACCCTTTCCTCCTGACACCCCCTTGTTAATATCAAGAGGGCCTTGGGATTTTATAGTATTCAGTTCAGTTTTTGGAAGCACCTATGTGTTTCCCTTGTTCATAGAATATGAGATGAGCCACCTTTATGTCACAGGGAGTCTGTTCAGTTCCACATTGAGTCTTGTTATAGTTTGTCAACACCTCTAGGATTCACACCCATCCAATGTTGTCGACCTCTGACCTTCAATTGTCCATGTGGTTTACTGATATGTTCTTGAAAATCCTTGTGCCCAATAATCGACCATTCCTTGTGGAATGATTTCAGTCATTGTCAGGTAAACCTTTCATTTATGCTCTAAATAAGGGAATTCTTGAGTCTGCCTCTCACTACCTTCCCCCTTTCCTTTTAGTGTCAATATTTGACAATCACACCTTACTTTCTACCTTGTGTTGGATTTAAGGACTCATTAATGCCTTGCTTCTTGTGACCTTCCCCTATCAACTTCAAGACCTGTATTCTAGGGGTCTAGCTTAGAGGATTGTGTACCTTGGACTAATATTCATCATTGGTGGGTGCCTTGATCCAAGTAGGGAGAGTCATAAGTGATCTTTTTCTTGGTTGTTTCTCATGTGTTTGGCTTCAACTCATCATTGCACGATTGAGAATCATACACTTAGCAATTCAATGATCCAATTGATTGTACTAGGTTTGCGAACATGTGTGAGTTGCATCAAACCTCATGAGGGGGTTTCCCTTCAAGTAGTCCCCCACATGAGTTATGGAATCATAATTTCATTTAATGTATATAGCTCCATTTGTTGTACTTTGGATGTTGATCCTAAGAACTCCATTTTATTCTTAGGCATCGGTGGACTTCCCCCTATCAACGTCAACACATTTATTCTAGGGGTTATTCCTATGTACCTTGGTACCTATCCACCTCCTTGATGGGTTATCTTAGACCAAGCTGAGACAATCCTCATTGCTCTTGGACTTGGTAGGATCTCATGTGCTCGACTTCAACTCATTATCACACTGTTGAGATTCGTACATACATCCATGATCTAGCCTTAGATGCAGTTCCTGAGATTTGATTAGCTTGATTCCACCATTCTCAAAGCCCTCAATTTCAGATTCCCTTTAGTTAGTTGATTTCATATCTTCGAAACCCATTTATTGTTTAGTAGGGCTTCTTAGGTTGTTTTCATCCCCCCTCTCCCAAGGGAGGAACCATCAGTTCCTATGTACCCAAATCAACAACAAGTATGATGTATTCCTGGCCCTTTTTTATCCATGCATATGTATATGGGAATGTTTATCTCATTGTATTGTACTATGGCCCTCCTTTTCTAGCAGCATATTGTATTGGAGACCTCATTTTTTTCACCAATGTGGACCCTTTATGTCAGGTGCACCATTGATTCATTATCATAAGTTACCTTGATGAGTATGGGTATGCCTACAGTATCCCTATTGAGATCAAGTAACCCACCACCTTGTGACTCTCTTGTTGATAGATGGAATCCTTCGACCTCTTCTACGAGTGCTTCTTTTTCCCATGGCACTCCTCTCTATCATCGATTGTCTCATTCCTTGGTAAATAAAACTATAATATATTTCAGTCATACAATGTGTTGCTAACCTCATACTTCAGGGAGCATTTGTTATCACCCAAAACTTGATCACCTAGACCAAAAAATCTAGGTTTATACCAAAACACACCATTCATAGTATGGGTATCATATGTCTAAATGAACTTTTACATCATTTTCCACTATTATAACCCAAGGAACCATGTTTCCTAAAGTTATTTCCTTTTTATAAAGTCATAAAATACTTTTATGACCTTTTCCTCTTGAAATTATCCAAAAAACCAAAATAACATAAAAAAAAATTGTAAATGTAATGGTTAAAATTGATATAGTCAACAATAATATTTTATTGTCATGACCATGTCAAGGATAACCATGATTTTTCTTATAAATTCAAGAGGTCTATTCCATTTTCCAAATCCATCCATTGAAAGTAACGAAGTGTTGCCAAAATTTCCCTGGATCTTTGCCAAAATTGGCCACATTCACCATCACTTTCAGCCACAAAGGAGATGAGACAAGCTAAGCCACACACTTGGGAACAACAAATAACCCTCCCAAGGAGGACGCCAAGAATACCATCATCTTCAAGGAGCTTCCTCACAAGTGTTGTAAAAGCTTTCCATTGACGTAATGAATCATTTGTTCATTCTTTTATGAGATTGTTGTTCTAGTTTTTATTTATTTATTGCAATTTTTTCTTTATTTATTGAATGGCATGAGTTTAAGAATGAATAATTTCATATAAATCTAGGGTTTCTAGTTTTACTTCCCATATCTATCTATGATCTAGATACAACCACTAGATTTGTAGATTTGTTAACCCTTGTTGCAAAATTTACACAATATTGGGTGTCTCCATTGGATTTGTCCCATCACATGCCTTGGATAAGACAACTCTTCTATATCAATGGATATTCCAACACATTTAGGGTAAGGGAGGTATCACCTTTCTAAGGGAACATTGGGTCACCATCCAACACTTCATCATTTCAACATTTATGGTAGACCTAATGTGTTTTATTGTATTGTATCTGAGAGTGAGATCAAGTATATTTTGTAGGAAGGTATGGCAGCATGGGCAAGTTCATTCATATGGAGTAACACTCTTATGTAGGTATTTCACATCTCTCAACTTCAACACCTTCGACACCATTTTTTGGGGTTTTTCCTTCCTTTTGCATATGACCAATTCTTTTATGGTCATATGCCTAGATGACATTCTCATCTTTTGTAGAACTTGGGAAGATCATCTAAGGCACATTCAAAAACTATTAGGTATCTTGTGGAAACACAATTTATATGCCAACCTAGAAAAGGGTTCATTCAATATGCAAAGAAATCAATGTCTAGGGTAAATCGTGGGTGAGCATGGTGTGCATGTGGATCTAGGTAAGATCCAAATCATACACGACAATCCAACCCTGAAGACACTAACAAAGCTTCATTGTTTCTTGGCCCTCACCAACTTTTATTGTAGGTTTATGTTGCATGTTTTTCATATCACTCGACCCCTACGCTAAGTGCTGAAGACTGGAGCCAAGGCCATGTTTATTTAGGCCAGGGCGTTAAAGAAAGCATTTAAGGAGATAATCCATTTTCTTTTTCATGATGTTGGTCCAAGGTACAAGAGAAAGAATTTGAGGAGTTGCAGTAGTTCCTTTTACATTATTCCAGTCCAAGGAACAATATAAATCATTTAAGGAGCTAAAGTATTTCCCTTTGCTTTATGTTAGTCCCAATTCTGCCATATTTGCAACAACTCTTTGAAATTGAGACAATCACCTTAGATTATGTCATTGGTGCAATTCTCACATAGAATGGACATCCAATGGCCTATCACAATGAGACACTCTCAGATGTGGTTCATAGAAACCCCACCTATGAAAAAACTCTTTCCTCCATAATCCATGCTTGTGGGTAGTGGAAGCATTATATTTTGGAAAAGGAAATGGCCATCCACACCAATTATAATTCTTGCAAATGCAGATGTAGGGAAAGTTGAGGAAATGTCATTGTTAGAAGTAGTCCACATACATTCAACACTTCCGCATGAACATCAAGTATAAGAACGAAAGAACCAATTAAGTTATAGACTTCCTCAACCAATATCTAGTTGTGGCACTAGTCACAAACCTAAATTCTTGTGGACATGAGACTTTAGAATGGCCCCAACTATATGAAAATGATATTGACCTTAATGCTACATATCGTACACTAGTCAAAGGTAAACAAGTTTTAGACTCTTACCTCTAGTATAGACTCATATGCCATATGGTGCATATTCATGTTCCTTCAAGTGAGCATGAAAGATGATTTGGGAGGTGAACTACAATTGGGTGTAGGGAACTTTTGCATGGAGAAGATAATGGTCATGATGTAGAAGTACTTCTATTGGACCAATCTTTGACAATATGCTAACAAAAATATCAAACCATGCACTTCCTTTTCAATCACTAAACCTGCAATCAAGAGGCACGGATTGTATTGTCATATACCCACTCCAGATAATCCCTTGGAGTTAGGCTCCATGGATTTTATGTCAATTCTTACCTCAACAAAGCATGGTAATGATTATGTTTTGTTGGTTGACTCTTTAAGATTTAAATTTTTCACCCTAAAATAAGACTATCATAATATAACTCATTGTTAATCTCTTCTTCAAGCATGTTTCGGTTTATTTAGGAGTGTCAAAGACTAATGTTTATAGTAGGTGTTGATGGTGTAAATTGACTTTACGGTATCCATGTCTCAACCTCATGTGAGGCTATGTCGAGAAAAAGAAGGAATGATCACCCTAGTTTAAATCCCTTAATTTAGTCTCAATGAATCATTTGCCATCCTAGTGAATCCAACAATGATGAAAGAGCATAAGGATACCATTTATCAAGTGCTAGTTAGCACGATCCAACCTCTTTATGGTTTTCTACTTTTTCTTGTTGTGTTATTTTATGTATTTATTTAAGTACTACTTGTGTTTTATGTTTTTTTGAAAGTGATAAACTCTACAAAGAAATAAAACTACACCAACTAACTAAAAACTAGGTAAATTGTGCCAAATGTTAAATCGAAGTAGCAGAAAATCAAGGAGAAAGAGTGTTGCAAACTAGGTATCTAATTGCTAGAAATATAAAACAAGAAGGTGTATAAAATGTTAAGAGAAACAAAATCTAATTTATCCTTTGGGATATGTGATTTTTTTGTGTTTTACAATTAAAAAAAATCAAAGGAGACAAGATATAGACAAATTGGGCCAACAATCAATCTTTCTTCATTAATCAGAAGTTACGTACAAAAAACCTATGGTGGCCAATAGTGTCCTTTAAGCCCTTGTGGAGGTAAAGACCATGAGTATTCAAGTTAACACTGGCATTTACGAAACCATACAAGGCTAAGCCAAACCAACAGAAAAAGGCAAGATATGAGGAACATAATTGGACTCCAAGATTAATCAATCATAGGCTTGAAGTTATAATATTACTCTCTACATACACTTTTGTAGTACAATGATAGTAAAAACTAGTAAACAAATACCACAAAAGAAAAAAGAAAAAAAAAGCAATGACTACCTTTACACCCCAAAGTTTTGGTCTCAAACCCCTCCTCTTCTATCACTTTTAAAGAAATACCCTACTATCAATAGAGGATCATTAGGTCTGAACAACAAACTAGCAGATGGAAAGAAAAAAGCAAAGAATGAAGATCAACATTTTGCTCTTAGCATACCTATTGCAAGAGAAATTGGACCTCTTTTTCCTTCAACTTCCTCACTCTTTTATAACATCAGCTCAACGATTGGTAGTTATGAACTACATTTTATTTTTCTTTTCTTCTAAAATTTAATTTTAATAAAGTACTTCAAAATAAACTGGCCAAAAAGTTATAAGGAAATATGAGCCCCCTTTTAAATGAATAAGTCATTTTAGAAAAACAGAATGTTCATTATAAAGATATATAAACTAAGGAAAGACGTGAAAAAATTGGAGTGGTCCCATCTCCTAATATAAAGCTTGAGCCCACCTAGGAACAAACCCATGTCTCATCTAACACCTTATGCCTCCCAATGAAATTCCCCTTATAGCTCCCTAGCAAATAAACAATATACACATTAACCCTTACATCTCTCAATGCAAACAAATAGATGATGCACTTAAACTAAATAACCATGTGCAGCCATAAGTCATCAAAATAAATAAATGCTACCATGTGATATCACAACCAATCAAAAGATGTGCTCCAAGGATGCCAAAAATATCTATATATCCAAAAATATATTATCGATTGTCCAAAAATAGTCAGTGTATAGTCAGAATGGTCGAAGAGTACATCCATAAAATAGAGTGCAATGAATCAATGTGGTATACAAGATGTGGCGAAACCAAAATGAGAAGTGGAAGATGGAAGAGAGGAGGGTTTCAATGGGGGAGGCATTAGGTTGCATATCCTTTAAAGTGATGACCATCCTTATACTGGAATGCAACATAGGAGAAACAAGAGTGATCTGATTTGGAGTGGAAGGACAAGCAACAACAATTGTAGAGGTTGGAATATATGAAGTATGTCCAAAAATAGGGGACAAAACAAGGTTAGAGGAACCCTAAGGAGGCATGGTGAAAAATTGCATGCTCATTTGTTGTTTTCCTTTGTATGAAGGGGGTGTTTATTTTGATAAGGATCCACAATCAACAAGAGTGTAAGGTGGAACTAAAGAATCAACATCTAAAGAGACAAGAAGATAAACATTTGGGATAGCCTACTCAATATAAAGATCCCCCATCCTACAATATCAGTAAATGGTGGATTTGGATTAGGATCCCAACCATCATTGTTAGGTGGGTGAACAAGCGAGAATTTGACGATGCTAATGTGGCTACAAATTAAAGGTAAATGGAAATCAAGGTGGATGGGTGTTATGGTCCCTTAAAAATAAATGTCTAGTTTGTGCAAGTTGCCAAATCTCATCTAAATTTGCATCAAAGCTAACAAAAACTCTAATATTTTTCCTCATCCAAACCCTCCAAGTATCACGGGGCCTATTTTCCTGATCTCTTATGGAGCCACGTGAACCACATATCTAAAATATCATCTATCATTAATCACAATATGTAAATTATAGTCCACTCATCATATAAAATTAATATCAATGTCTATAATTTAAATGTGTTGGTGCAACAATAAAGTTTAATTTGCTCGATGGAATATAAAAATATATTATATTTGATAAAAATGATTGATGAATAATATATTTACAAGAGGCCCCCCATTACATATTGATACGACGGTTGCCTTGGTACCTTTCCAGAAAGGGTGGTGTCTTTTAATTACTTATTTAATTTTATTTATTTTTTATTGTTTCTTTATTTATTAATGATTAACCCAACTTTAATATTATTATGATTATTATTATTATATATAACATTTCATTCCCTTTTAGAGGTGCTTTGTCCTCAAAGCGAACCTGGATGGATTCTTCTTTGTGTAGAGGCATTTTTTTATTTCAAGTCTGTTGTTGAATACTAATGAGTTCTTTTTGTGTGAGAGTGATGTAGGCTTTCTGATCCATATCTTTTTTAATTATTCCCTTGCCAATTGAATTCCATAAATTTTTCTTGAAGGTTTGTGGCACATGTTCCCAATTGCATCATCCATTCTGCTTCCAACACCGTTGTTGTGGTGAATTCCCCCTTGGATTGGGTTTCCTTCAATCCAAGACAGAAGGAAAACAAATGAACACTAACTTCTCTTTAAGACTAATTTATATGTTCATTAATGGAATTAGAAGAGAGAGAGAGAGAGAGAGAGAGAGAGAGAGAGAGGTAAATGACTTGCCTCTTTCTATGTTCATTAATGGAATTAGAAGAGAGAGAGAGAGAGAGAGAGAGAGAGAGAGAGAGGTAAATGACTTGCCTCTTTCCTGTAGGTTGTCCTCATTGCTCCAACTATTGAACTTGATCTCCAAACTTCGAGTATGGAAGTAGCCCTTCTGCAAGAGACGAGACAATCCTCTTCTACCTATATATATCACTATACGAATGTAGATTTATCTAAGTTGGACTTAAACAAGACAAAGATAAACATTTATGAAATGAACAATGTAGACATTAAGAGAAATAAGCCAAGTTATATATCAATAATGGAAAACATGGAAAAACTTACAACCTTGTNNNAATAATGGAAAACATGGAAAAACTTACAACCTTGTAATGTTGTGCTAGCGTTCCTCCAAGCTCTCCTTTTTCCAACCCCTTCGTGACACAAGACAATAGGTATGATGTTATGAACTATTCTCTTTCCCCCTTTTTACCTTGGAATGAACTCATTATATATGAGTTGGAGGCTTAACCATCATGGAAAAGATCACTCACTAGATCCACTAAATTTGGATCTCCAAGATTTTTAGGGAGAAAATATCTCTCAAGGATTTTAGGGAGGAAATATCTCTCAAGGATTTTAGGGAGGAAATATCTCTCAAGATCCATAAAATTAGGATATTGGTTTGAGAAAATCTCTCAACCATCCATGAGACTCTGAACTTTTCCTTGATATTAGGAAACTAGATGTGAGGTGGATTCTCACACTAAATTGATTTCCTTTTTTTCAATAATATATGTCCACACAGTACTTTGACCTTCATAGGATAAATTTATCCCCCAACATGTCTAGGGATCATGAAAAACACTCCCTTGATTAAATGTGACAAATGGGTGTGTAACAGATGCCCCCTAAAGTATGAGGTCATAAGAAAAACTAATGGTCGAGATACTTTACAAAAATATGTATGTGAGGGTGTTGGAATAGGAGAGTTGGACGGAAGTTGCAAACAAACATAAAACAATATATGATTATCATCCCCGAGGTAGGCATACCCATGCTCAGAATACACTTGACTCAAAGCATGGTCGTCGACCAATACAATGTGGATCCATGAAAGTATTTTCAAAGGATATGGCCATCGAAGATACAATGTGGATCCATACCTCCATGACATGATTTGATTATAGTCCCGAAAGAATACACAAGGGAGCTACGATATGACAAAAACATAACCACAGACCAATAAAAAGTGGATCTATGTGACAACATATACATTAGTGAGATTACCAACATGATGATTATACTAGAATCTACTGCATACTTAAATGATCTCCAACACATCCTGGGAAAAGCGTATAATAGAGTGAGTGCCCAACCCAGGGTCTTCATCTCGATCCTGAAACAGTATGATTCTAGCCATGTGAATAGATGTCTTGATGTCTAACATGGTAGAAACCACTTGATTACCAGTCATTTAATGCATACCGTTAACAAGTGCAAGGGAAATCACCAATGATGACAATGAGTCCCAAGGTACTCTAATACATTCCAACAAATGTGAATAAATGAGTTGAAGTCAAACATCTGTTGAATCATTCGATCAGAGGCCAATAGTGTAAACCTACTATCGAAGGCGAGGAAACCTGTCATTGAGGCATATAGGCTCCAAGGTACTAACTCATTTCTAAGTCTAAATCCCGGATAATGTGTTGAATTCGACGGGAATAGACTCGTCGAAGGAGAGCCATAATGTATCCCCCGTCATTGACATGAAACTGACACAGGAAGGTGATGAAAGATGATCGATAAAATGAGTATGGACTGACATGAGGATGAAAGATGGTAATACTGCAGAGCGGTTGGTTTGAAGTGAAACTTCCCTTGAACATTATGATGCATGAAAAGTGACTTGGAAACATTGACTCAACGAGTACCAAGAACATAATGTGATGATAATCAGAGCACTTTTCAACTGGAACAAAAAAGTATAATGACACATAGAATTGGTATGACTCGGAGACAAGCAAATTACCCTATTGTAAGACGAGACGCAAACATGTGCATGTTCAAGGGAGACAACAAACAACTATCATAATGCTTTCCAAAACTTGACCCACTTCCTTCAATTTCTCCCCACCATGATTGGCGAGTACCTCTTTGTTTTTTAACGAGCATGAGGAGGATAACAGATGCTCAGTGTAGCTCGTATTCAATGAGTCCCTCATCACATGTTTAACAAACCTGAAGAAGGAGGGGTCTGGTCCCATATGGGTCCTTTGATTCATAATTTTATGATCCCAAAGAAGGAAAGCTCACGGTCTTTTCACATTTAGAGAGTCTGAAAATATATTAAAGATGATTCTATGGATGTTTTTTTTCGTAAATTTAGTCCCCCAAGCCCTAAAAAGTGTAAAACAATACAAGGGAGAACTCTTCTAGTCATGATTGACTAGAGTATACCTTTTTCGTAGTTAGTCTTATGAGGCTGAAAAAGGGGTAAACTACCACTCGAAAAATGACTCTTCGTGGTTTAACGAGCTCGAAGGACGACGAAGTATGCTCCTAGTCTACTTCATTTTTTAATGAGCTTGAAACATAGAATGAAACTATGCTCGAGTATAGTTTCATTTTTTACAAGCTTGAAATCGAGAATAAACTATGCTCAGTATAATACCCATGAACGAGCCTCCTCCCAACATGATGTCCAGAGATTGGTATGTTTATCGATACCTATTGGCAGGTTTTTTCCCAACATGATGTCTAGAGGTTGGTACTTTTCTCCTAGCATTATCATAAGAAGTTGGCAGTTCAACTTCAGCATGATTTCCAGAGGCTGGGGACATGCCCCCCAAGCTTTGGTTCATCCGTTGACTCTTCTTCTGCACTCACTTAGCCTCCTGGTTACTAATAGGGATAGGTTCACCAGAGATGGAAGAAGAGAGAGGATCAACTGATATAGGAAGATGAAGGGAAGGTTTAGGTACCAAATATTGTCGAAGATGGGAATCTGATGGACTAAGCAACATGATGTCACCTAGTGTTTCAATTGTATATGGGCTAGGCACTACCTCGGGATCAAACGATTCAAAGGATCGTTGCACCATAGTCATAATTATGTTTAACGTGGAAAACTGATGTGGGGCATCAGGGGGAGGTAAGGGAAAAACTCTCATGAGTGAAGAATCCTTAAGGAGACCTACCCCCACACTTTCATACTCAAAAATAGAATGTCCCAGGAAAGGGATATTATTCAATGAGTGGTTATATATATCTCGCGTGTGATAGTCAAGTTGGTCAACAGTCACAATTTTCCATTCATGGAGAAATTGTAAAAGGTGAAAGACCAAAGATGTGACAACAGTCATTGCATAGAACCAAGTACGACCAAGCAATAAATTATAATCCATAGGTGCATCAACCACTTCAATGTCGACAAAAACAGTTTTTCCCTTCAATTCCACAACAAATGATTACAAGAGTCCATAAGGTTGGAAACCACATCCATTAAACACTTTAAGGGTCGTAGGAAATTGGTTAAGTTCGGGAGAACTAATGGCTCTCCAGCAAGACAAAGACATGACACAAGTGAAGGATCCTTCATCCAAAATAGAGCGATGGATGTTCTTCCCATGAACCATATCTTGAATTTGGAATTCCGGGTGGTGGGAGAGCCTTAGTTTAAAATAGTACATATTAACCATAATCATATTTGATGCCTCGAGATCCACATCTCCAATGGCTAATAACAGGGTTCTATGTTGACTTGGATAGTTTTGTATAACTTCAAGCATCAACATAGCACAAGGTTATTGCGCCAAATCTTCAACAATGTTGTAGCTTTGAGGAGCGTTGGCACTTGGACACAAGGTTGTTGCACCAAATCTTCAACAATGTTGTAGCTTTGAGGAGCGTTGGCACTTGGATTGAAAATTGACTTTCGAATTGTGCCCTTGGACGGCCGCAACACTGAGTCAGTAGTAGGATTCTCTATTTGGAGAGGGCCCGAAGGTGGCGGAGTAGTGGAGGTAGAGGGATTATCTGTAGCACCTCCATTGGCATGATTTCCTAGAAGAGTGTCATAATTCTTAGCTATGGTTGTTAGACTAACCATCTCCTTACACATAAAAACTTGAGCGATGCTTGAGGAAGCATCCACATGGTGGGAATGACCTGTGTTTCCCCCTTGCAGAGGGGCAGGAGTTTGTGCAACCATTTGTTGTTGTTGAGGTGTAAAAGGGTTAGTTAACATTGTCAATTGGGAGGTACCCTTCAAAACTTTGGTGACTTCATCATGATGAGGACAATGTTTTGTGTCATGGTCCTCTATACAAATCATGCAGGGAAACTTAGCTTTTCGTTTCATTTGGGTTTCAACAGTTTTTGTACTCTTCTGTTGGTTAGAATATTTCTTGGATTTACCCTTGTTGTTCTTCTTACCTCCAGGTTGTTGAGATGAAGTGGATTGAACCGCATTCACCTCGTAGGTTCATGTGGGAGAGGGAGCAGTTTTGGTGTTGGTAACAGAACCCACCATGCCATCGACATGGGATTTCGGAGTAGGTATTGACAGATTGGTTGACAGATGAGGAGCATGAGGTATTAAGTCATAAAGTGTGTCAAATTGGGAATATACCAAGTCCAAATAATGAGCATGATTAATCACATTCTCTTCAGTGATACCACCTCCCATGGCAACATCTCTAGGAATGGGTGGAAAAAGTGACTTGGTAAACCAATATACAAAGAGTTGGTCTGGAATTTGGGCTTTAATCAACTATCTTTGTTGCCTCCATTCATGAATATGATCAGATATATGGGTAGAGGTGGATTGGATATATGGGTAGAGGTGGATTGTCTAAGAGAGGTTAAAATATCAGTATCGGTCTCATATTGGATTGGCAGTTGGAAATGAGTTAAGAAATCCATAGTGAGAGTATTAAAGTCACCAAAGGAGTGTCATGGTAGTTCAATATACCATTTTTTTGTCTCTCCCATAAGGGTTCTCTAGAAAAGACGTAAACAAATGGAATCATCCATCAAGGAGTTAGAAGAACACCAAAGATGGAAGGTCATTACATGATTATTGGGGTCTTCTCTAGTTCTTCATCGAACTTTGGGATATCTGAGGGTAGATTAGCGGGGATTGGTGGCAAAAATGGAGCATGAAGTATGGGATCATTGGTCAAGCGTGACAAATCTTGTAGATAAAACTGGCCAAAAAGGGAAGTTGTTGGTTAGCTTGGGCATATTGGTAATTTTTATGTGGCATGGGGATGGTAGTAGTACCATATACCAGTTGTGCAGGCATTGGAAAACTTGATGGCCCTACCATGTACTGTTGCTGAGAGGGTTGGGGAGTTGGGAACATGGGGTTTAGAGTTTGAGCAGGAAATGTTCCTTGTGGAATACCTGTCGGAATAGGTTTTTGACCCCATGGAGTATTCAAAACTCCTGGATATGGTTGATCGGGATAAAGGCCTATAGCGGTAGAGGAGCCTAATGGAACAATCTTCCCCTTTGATGGAGATTGGTTTCCAGTGAGGGGTTTCCCCCAAATTAGTTGTTTCCCTCATGGATTATATTGTCTTATAACTGAAGGTTGCCCTCCAACTGGAAATTTCCTTACAAATTAAGGTTGCCCCCCAGTTGGAAATTGACCCACAGTTGAAGGTTTCCCTCCAATTGAAAATTGACCCATATTTGAAGGTTTCCCCCTAGATGGAAACTGACCCATAGCTAAAGGTTTTCCTCCAGCAGCATACAGGACCATATCTGAAGGTTTCCCTCCATCAGAAATGTGTCCCCCAAGAGTATGTTGAACAATTTGTGTAATTTTCATGGGGTTAACACTTGGATTGGAAGAAGGAAGAATGAAGCTACTTGTCACGAGACATGAGGTAGAAGCATCGCTAGCCACTAAAATAGATGGATTTTATAAAGGACTATCAAGCAATGCACTTAGTGTGTGCATTTGTGTTGCTAGAGAAGCAGGAAGAGCAGTTGTGCTCACAGGATAATATGATAGGGTAACCTAGGCTAATGACGTTCCCCCAAAAAGAGAAGTATCGATATTAATGATGTGTTCCAAAGTGGCTATCTCATAATCCATTGTGGGAATCACTATTCCACCTAGATGATAAAGCGAAGATTGTCTACTAGGTGGCAAGTAATAGGAAGAAAAAGAGTCAAAGAATATCGTTGAGTGTAACTGACCAAGTGGTTGACCATATGGATCTGTCAAAGGGGGATTTTCATGAAAGTAAAAATCACCTTCCCTAACAATTTCTACCATCCCTTCAAGTTGGTCACCTGAGGGAGTTAGACTCCCCATCTGAGAATCAACACCTTTGATGATAGTTCCTTCGATAAAAGGGTTGTGTGGAGGTTCTTTATCTTCAGGAGTCAAACCTTGCATCCTTTTAGATCTTCTGAGATCATGATGGACCACGGTGAAAGTGTATAGAAATAACAATCCCTAAGGCTGACTACGAATGTCAAAGAAACACACCGCTAAGAAATATAAAATCTATCAACAAAGAAAACAATAGATGAAAGGATATTCTTAAGATAGGATATCAAGCTGTTAGCGAAGAAATGAGAAGTAGTTACTCTGATCTCCATGTAACAGCCCTTCTCGGTGCAAGAAACCCTTGCTTCGTGGGTTCAACCTCCAAGGGTATTGAAAGTGTGATAAAAAATATGCCCCAGGTGTTAGCCCTAGAAGTCACCTTCAGATTGCATAGAAGGTAAGCCCAATACCCATCAGTTTATGTGAATGTAATTAGGTTTTAAGAGGTCAAATGGAGAAGACTCAATGATAATAACGTTCTAACTCAGAAATCTGGACTA
>CBVK0101871142.1:0-13823 GCA_900067695.1 Picea abies
AAGAGACAAGCCAATAAGGATACCAAGAAGAAAACACTCAGACCAAGATGCAAGGATAATCAGTGAAAAAGATGATAAGAAATAATACTTCCCACAAATTCAACAATAAGAAGTTTTCCTATCACTCTGTAAGCACTTAATGATTACGATAGAGACACAAGAAGGCTCAACAACAAATCAAACTCACCCAATAGACACCAAAATCAACCAACAAGACTAAAGATTTGATGTACACAATTGTTTGAGAAAAAATCCTGTATGTACGCACCCTAAGGAAGGACATATCGCGTATGTATGTGTCTATCAAGGGAAAAATCATGTATATATAGTAAAAAAATGGTAGGGCAAGGGTTAAGCCAAGAAAATTAGATGCAAAGTAAAAATAGGCTGTCAAGCAATCAGGCGATGAGGAAAATCAAGCTAACAGAGAGAAAATCAAGGATAACACACTCCACACCCCCCCCAAAAAAAAAAAATGGAGATCAGTCTCTACTATGGTCACCAATTCTATTACGAGGAAAATCTCTCTATGGCATGGGGTAAACCACAACAGACGGAATGACACACATAAATCAACTCTAATCCCAAGTATGATATATAAATGAAATTCTAACAAGACAAGGCCAAGAGCTTATCTCGTTGGAAAGTTTGATGAAGACCATCATTGAGCACACAACTCAAATATTTACACATGCAAATTGTCCTCAACAACCATACATGAGCATATGGTGATGATATATAGTGTTATCATATAGATTAGCATAATCCATTAACATTCATGACAAATATTCCCATGGAATAATAATTGTCTCTACTATGGTCGCCAATTCTGTTACAAGGAAAATCTCTCTATGGCATGGGGTAAACCACAACAGACGGAATGACACACATAAATCAACTCTAATCCCAAGTATGATATATAAATGAAATTCTAACAAGACAAGGCCAAGAGCTTATCTCGTTGGAAAGTTTGATGAAGACCATCATTGAGCACACAACTCAAATATTTACACATGCAAATTGTCCTCAACAACCATACATGAGCATATGGTGATGATATATAGTGTTATCATATAGATTAGCATAATCCATTAACATTCATGACAAATATTCCCATGGAATAATAATTCAAATATTTGCAATATGTCAATTGGATGAGAAAAGAGTATTTCTATTAAAATAACCAACATAAGTATATAGGTGACAAACTTCTGTAACGACACGTATTGGAACCGAGAAACTAAGTCCCTCCAGTTGAATCTCCACCAATTCAATCCTCCACCAAAGTAAAGCTCATATAAAGGAGACAATGAGGTTCTCCATCACAAATAAGGAAGAGGTTGGGGGCTGAACAATGAGTTCATACCTTCAAGGATAAAGGGATGCAAACTCAATATGAAGTGAAATTTCTCTAGAGTGTCTTTGCTCTGAAATTTGAATTCTCTCCTCCAAGGCTTGGATATGGCTCAATTTATAGGCTTTAAATGGAACTGAAGAGTCAATTCATAGTGCTTCCAGTATATATAAGGTCAAGGATCATGGATCACATGACATGGCATGGAAACCCGACATAATTTTTAATTTTGAGCACCCAACTTTATGTACGCAAGATGTAGTGGAGCAACATTCATATACACTTGTTGTCTAACTTATAGGGCACGTATATGTGGAAAAATGTTTTTTTTTGGCGCTGGAAGGTACAAAAGAGGAGGTCAAGTCTCATAGGGAAATGGAAAGACCATGTAAGAAAGTTGCACGGGGCAAGGAAAAATTTGTTGTAACAGGTACATTAACCTATGAAGGACATCATTGAAGAAAAACATTAGAAGAATCCCAGGTATGAGATGAGACCTAGGAAATATAATCTCTCCATTGATCTCAATAGGCATGTTGTTGAGGTAGAGCATGAACTTAAAAATGGGAACATAATGAAAACATAAATAAAGCCTAAAGTTGAAGGTAACAAGGAAATGGAAGACAACAAACAACAGGTGGAAACCCTTAAACAACATAATGATAGCATGAGGCATCATATTCAAGAGCTACAACAACAAAATCAATCTCTTGATATGCAACATTCAAGACTACAGAAAACAAAATAGCAAAAGTTGTAGAAAAACCACCAAAAGACCTTCATGTTCCTAAAGGAAATTATCTAAGGCTGTGTTGTCATTAAGTAAGGAAATTCGAAGCCTGTGCAAGTTTTCTCCA
Source organism: Picea abies (assembly GCA_900067695.1). Classification (NCBI taxonomy): domain Eukaryota; kingdom Viridiplantae; phylum Streptophyta; class Pinopsida; order Pinales; family Pinaceae; genus Picea; species Picea abies. Next base: position 2,212 of record CBVK0101871142.1, read on the forward strand.
ATGTTAAAGGATTTTCTCCAATTAGTGGCATACATGTGGATCCATGCAAATTCAATAACCAGTTCTAGCTTTTGAAGACTTTTGTTATGCAACACCTACACTTTAGTTATCAACAATGACTCTAATTTCAGTGATAGAATATTTTTGTTTTATTTATAGATATTATGCCCAATTGTAATAAAGGTCTTTTTGATAAAAATAATGTTTTAAATAGGTCAAAGATATGCGCCCATAAAAGGGGAGTTATCCATACAAACTAGCACTTAAACTCTACTTCACTCATGTAAAGAATTGTTCATGAATTGTAATCATAACTGAATGGTGAAGTTTAATATCTACAGGTCTGAATGTAATGCATAGCTTAACTCTAGAATTTAGATATGAGATAGGCATTCAAATCCTTTTGGTGGATAAATAGATGAATATGTGAATGTAAATAGGTTCAACTTTTTTGGGGTTATCAAGCTATTGGGATATAGACTGGGCTTATGAAGTGTAAAGATCTACAAACTTTTCTACTCAATGAATATAATTTCTGGTGAACAGACTGTCTTTTTCTCAATTTTGCTTGTCTTTTATTCTTATTTGGATGCATGTTGAATGTTTTGCAAAGAAAATATTCACTTTCTTTCAGCTAATGTGCTTACAACCTATTGAGAAGTGTATTCCAAATATTGTTTTAGGTTTAATGCAATGTGTTAGATCTAAAATTTCTAGATGCAAGTGACAAATTGTATGCTTGTTAGTGTTTTGTTATACTTTTATATCTTGTATCTGCTACACCATAATGAATTCCATTGGCTAAGGGAAACTTTGTAGTGAATATTGTGGAATATTTCAACTAGACCCCTACCCTTGAACCTCATCTATAAGTTGACCATCAAAAAAAATAAACCAAACTTATAAAAAACAAAGCATTCAAACAACTGAGGTGGCATAGTTATGCCCTTAGCAGTCAATTGCAGACCTTCGGACCAACATATTCTGGCGCTGTTGTCGGGGAATGGAGTAACAAATAAATCTTTCCCTGGGAGAATGAAAAATGATCATATCTAATCTTTGATGGTGAACAAAGATCATGCACAACACTGACTGCCATCTTTCACCTGGCGACTCCACTGAATGCAAATCTACTAAGGAACTCTATCTCCCAAGAAGGGGTTCAAGAAATCAACCTCTAAGCATACTAAAGCCTCAAAATCCAACCCTGATATTAATGGTGATACAATATCTTCTGATCTAGAGAGACAAATAAGGAAATCTACACTTTCTTAGAGACATCCCTTATCATCCAAAGGCGGGTTTGCATCTGAAAAGGATGCCCCTGCCCTCAACAAGAAGCAGTGTGAGATTATATTTTTTGAAAATCACCTTGTAATAATCCCTCAGATATCTCTAGATTCAACTTCTACCTCATCATCTTCTCAAGCAACCACCCCAGTATCTCCTCCTAAGCCTCAAAGCCCAATTGTTCCAAAGATGGTTGTACACAGGATGGAGGCCATCATTACAACTAGATATGGACCATTAGTGTTGCCTCAAAACCTAAATGCATTTCCAATAGGACACTACATGAAATATATGCCTAGGTACAATGGTGAAGGGGATGTCACTATTGAGGAACACCTGCTATCTTTTTATAGCTTTGCAGAAAATTTTAACATTAAACATGTCGATGTTTGGATGAGATTGTTTGTGCAGAGCCTGGATGGAGAGGTAAGGAAGTGGTTTCGTGGTCTTCTCCCAAAATATATTGCAGGTATTGAAGAATTATATGAAACTTTTCCAAAACAATGGGGATATAGGAGGGATTACCTTTACTGCATCACTCATTTTGGGGCTTTGAGAAGGAAAAATGGTGAGTTTGTTTCATATTTAACTTAGAGGTTTGATAAGATGTACAACAACATCCCTAATGAGATCAAGCCAACTGAAACATCAGCCAAGATCACATTTTCAAATGCATTTAATGTTGAATTTTATCTCATGTTAAGGGAGAGAAGGTCCACCAATTTTCTATCTATGCAAGAGGTATCCCTTGAGTTCGAGTCTAATATTCTAGCATCAGAAAAATTAAAGACCAAATATGACAGGGACAAAAAGAAGCAGAGAGAAGAGGTTCCTTTTTTTTCTATCCCAGCAGAATCTAACCCAAAACTTGATGAGATGACTAGAACATTGAAGGATTGTTGGCATCCAAATATTCTTGTCAAATTTTATCATGGTAAAATGTCATCGTCAAGGAATAAAATATTCTATAGTTGCCTCCTTCTCCTTGCAAACATTTTTTTTTCATCTTTGGTTTTGGAAAAATTCACTGGACTAGTTGTTTGAATGAGTTTATTATTTTTTCTATCATTCTCTTTTTTCAATTTCATGACTGAAAGCATGAAATTAGAACAAGTTTTGGTTTGAGGGCATTGTACAGTTTATGGGTTTTTCTTTTGCACTTTGAATGCAGTTTGAGCATCTAATAAACCCTAAAACTTGTGAATTTATCATTTTATCAATTGACCCCTTACCATAACACTTGAGTCATCCACCTTGAGGGATATGACTTAGTCATTTCTATCCTTGATTATTTGGTTTTCACATTGACATATGCTTGATTGCATAGCTAGCAGAACTTTAGGTTAGTTCAAAATATGAATACTACCCCTAGAAGTTGTATCATGGTCTTGTTGTCCTGGTACTGGACTAACACACTTACCTTCAAACACCACCCCTTTGCCTACATAGCTCAAGCCTCCATTCATTGTTTCAAGTGGTAAGTTTTGGTGCTTTGGGTTTGGCATTCATTTCTCAAAGTGGTTTATTGTTTTGCATGTCCTCTGGTTACTACCCACTCAATGCTCTAAATGGTGGTTATGGTAGCTTCCTGAATCCTTAGGTATCGGGCTCCTCCCGATTATGCAGACCTCATCCTACATTTCATGTGTTGGAGAACACAACCCACCTCGCGTTACCCCTATTGTTTATGTGTGACCATATCAATGGCACCCGTGGTGAGGGTCGAGCCAAATGGTTCCCAAGCTCTCCTCTCTCATGACGATGTCGTGGACGACCTTGTAGCATATGACTGGGATGTTTTCAGTGGACGATTTGAGGGCTTCAACCTCGCAGTGGCCGGGGATTTCGTTCAGTCTTTTGATGGCACCAAGGCTAAGATTGGGTATTTTCAATTAGAGGTGACCGAAGTTTCCATCGCAGAAGCTACAGGACTATCCCAAGAGGGAGATCAATAGTTTAAAAACACCAAAATCATTTTTTTGTCCAAAAGGTACACCAATTTCTCTTTTCAAACCCTGATGGCATGGATTTCTCTTAATTCTTAAGAAATTTATTACCTGTGAAGGTAGATATGGTCCAATATTCTTGTATCATGTCCGTTGTTGATGGTTTTTCTAGGTTTCAAGTTAAATGTGCCTTTTTATCTGCATAGAAGTCTACAGAAAATGGATACGTTCTATCATAGACAGAAACTAAACCCACATTCAAGAATGTTCCACCATGGCCTCATTCAAATCCTTATGGTTTCGCATCTGTCTAAAACTAGGGACAGTTGGGAAAATTTCTTGTTTAGAAATAATTTTAACATACCCGAAAATGTAATAGAATCACCTCAACATCTCGACGAAAATCCCAGTCCCTGTCAATTTAACCCTACTATAGAAAACCTATGTGTTAATATACAAGAAGGCCATGTGTCTATAGATCAAACCTTTGTTTCTATCCAGAAGCCATCAGGAAAGAATCCACGATGCGATTTCATTCCTAGAAAGTCTTTGGAAGAAGTTTTAGATGATTTAAAGGACAGGATTCATGTTGTTCATACTCATCAGCCGATTCGGGTTGTTTTAAATAAATCAACTGTCAAGGAAAAAATAAGGTGTAAAAAATAGAGTAGTCCAGATGTAAATTTTACGAATAAGAGACCAGGCCGACTCCTATTTATAAATTGAGAAATCAATAGCGTGATAATGAGAAATCGACCCCTGTGATCGAGGTTGATGATCGATTTTCTGAGAATGAGATTGAAGATTTTATTGCTCAAGAGGATATTGATGACAAGATTATGGGGAACAATATTGGTACTGATGCAATACAATTCAGTTTTGTTTCTTATCTCCCACCGTTCCTAAAGAAACAAGAGGGTTTCTCTAGTATACAACACGATCTGAAGCAAATCACAGGATAGACTAAATTTCCCTCTACAAAAAAGGCTCAACCTTTGCCTACCATAGAACCAGTTCATTGTGAAAATTGTTTTGATTGGATTGAGAGATATTACCAGGATATCCCCTATCTTCAAGCCCAATTAAACAAAATGGTAGCATGAAAATCATTGCTCGAGAGGGAGAATGATGAGTTGAAATCATGCGTTCGATCGAACGCTCACAGGGAAAACAAGAGGATTAAGCGGTCTGGTAATGTGATTATTAAAAACTCAAAAAACTTCAACACCATTATAAATTCAGACTTATCAGATGCTTCTCTATCAAATATTTGAAATGGTAAATAGTTGTTTTGATTTCTTTTGATTTGATTCTATTTCAGAAACAATAGATAGATTCACTTTTGATTTTATTTTTATTTTGAGCCTAGCTACAGAATCGAAAGATTTTGTAGCCAGTCTATTTAAAATTATTTGTTTGTATTATTATCTAAACTTTGATTTCATTTTATCATTTCAGGTAAACAACAGGTTATGGTGCTATGCTAAAGGAAATGAATCATGGGTTAAGCATTCAATAGACTAGTAATTTTCCATTTTGAAAAAAAAATGTCATTAATATAAATATTTTTTATTTAAAGACTCCTATAGGAGTATCTTTTTGTTAATCTATTTTTGTAAAACAAGCTTATTTTCAGAGATCTTCCTCTATCTTGTATGATAGGAGGTAACAGATCCAAGACATGTTTAAATAGCTATTGTTGTCTGTTTTTAAGGGCATGTTTTTCATGGACCATAGAATGGACATATAATTTTTGAAGTTATATGAGAAAGCAGTTTGCTATTGGCTTTAGACCTGTGTAAGTTGTGTAGTGTTTTTCATTGCCTTCTCCTATAATTTCCAGTTATGAAATGTTACTTGTGTCTATTTAGCTTTAGTCTTTTCTTCACATGATATTTTATATCGTTGTTTTTTTAATGTTGTTCATTATCTTTTGGTCTAGTTTGTATTTGTGATCAATCAACTATTTAGGTATTTTTGAGTTTACTTATAATATTAAATGGTTGATAACATCATTGTCTAGGATTGAGATTTATTTTGTTCTCAACTATTGGATATCTTGAGGTCATGGGATATATAATTATTTATCTTTTTTCCGTTATAAATTCGCTCCAGAATATGAAACAGTTCCTTGAATTTCTTCAAGAAGTATTATGATTGTTTCTGTCATAGGTTTCCACTTAGCACAGGACAAGCAGGATGCTCACAAAAACGGAGAGAGATGAACTTAGTTTATTTTTGTTGATCAGCTAGAGGTTAGTAAATGTATTGTTGTTGTTATTTAAAGTTGTTTATATATGAATGAAAAGTGATTGCATTATTTAAGACATTAATTAGCTTTGTTTATTTATGTCATTACAATCATATTCATTTGGTGTTTACTAGTTTGATATTTAGAACATTAGAATGATCTTTATTCATACTTAATCTTATTTAGAAACATCATTTCAAACAATTACTTTCGCAATATTTTATTTAAACCTTGTAAACTGTATATAATCATTGTATATTAACACTCTTAGTTGAACATTTGTAATTAGTGTGTCGATTGTTAGAATCTTATCTTTAGTTAGTTTTAATTGTTTTTAGGACCCTAGTTGGCTAACGGAGCCATAAAACCCGTCAGGTTAGATCATACAAAACGACTTAGGTTAATTAGACAACCACGGTCCAGATCTATCCTTCCCGTTGATGGTGTGTCGAAAACGCCCGTCAACACGTTGAAATATGAAGTATGGCATAGTGTATTTTTGAGCTATATTTTCTACATATACATATGATTCAGTTGGTGGAATATTCTCCCTACTGTCACATCTCTAGTAATGTTTTGTTTCAGCTTGGTTACTAACTAGTTTTGTTAAAAGGAAGTGTTTTTAGCAGCGAAATTGTTCCACTTAGGGAGGGAATTGGGAAGGCCCAATTTGGGTTCATTTTCAATGATAGAAGGGACTATTCTTATTGTTAACAATTTCATTTATGGATGTTGTTCATTTCTCCTTTAGTTAGGATTTAGTTAGCTGCATTTTTCATATTGCATTTTCTTGCATTTCATTCTTCACATTTATCCCATCTTCATTTATATTTTTGCATTTGCATTCATTAGTTTCAATTAGATTTGATAAATAGCATGAAAATAAAATCTCACCTTGGATATGACAATTGATCCATAACTAGAGGGCTTTCCATTTTAACAGAGATAGGTCTAATTGGGCCCTTTCACTAGGTAAGCATGTGTGGTTGACAAGGGGAATTTTCTTTCATCAATATTTTGGTGCTAGAAGGATGGTACCACACTTTTATGGATAATATATTACATGATTTGCATAGATATATTTCTTACAAGAAAACCATAACTCTTACCCCAGGCATCCAACAAATGAAGCAAACTTGCAGGCAAAAGTGGTCGAAACAAGTCCAAAACCAAATTTAGAAGACAATGAAGCTCACTTTGAAAGTTAGATACAATTATGGAAAAAAATCTAAGCCTCATTTGGAAACCGATTTACAACATGAAATCCAACCCCCATTCAAAATTGAGGATCATTTTACTATTCCTTCTTGATAATTTTAATATTTTCAGAGGTTAACTCACGACTATGCCCATTGAATCAGTGCATTACCCATTGTATATGAATTACCTCAATGAAAACAAGAATATTATATTCAAACTCGACAACTAAATTCCAAGGAAAAAACTTACATAAACAATCTCATTAATTTGATTTCACAAACTATTCTAGTAGTTATCTCATAATCTTTAGATCAAAGCCTACCTAATCCACCTACTAAGCAATCAGAATATTCTTCATCTGATCCAAAAACCACTTCCACATTAAGTTCTACATGTAATTCTCCCAGAGATAATATGTACAGAAATCAACTTGTGAAGTTGGTTTCAGATGCATTAAATATATTGGGTGTGATACATAAGGTTCCTAGGAATATAAAAATATTGTTGCCAAAGTTTGATTTGGATAAAGCCAACTCACCAGAAGATCACATTAAGACGTTCATGCAAGATATTAAAATAATAAATGCCAAACATAAATTCATAGTCTTCCATGGCCTATTTCCTTTCACTTTCAATGGAAAAGTAGTTAATTGGCATTTTAATACTATTGGATTTTTTACTAGTTGTGCTAATTTTGAAAATTCTTTTATAGTGAAATTTGGTGATGCGAAAACTCCATCATCTCTTTTCCTACAACTAACATGAATGGAAATGGAGCCAAATAAGAAAATACAAGATTCAACTATAGATTCACTACTTTGAATACAAAAAATCAGTAGCCTGGAGATCAATAGAAGACATACTGCTAGAATTTTATTCCTCAACAATTCCAATGTCCATTTCCATGTTTATGAAGAGAGAATGAAAAGATAATTTGGTATTGATTTTGAATAATCTCACAAAGCAGAAAAGGAAATGTAAAGTTTAAAAGAAACCCTGGATTCGACAAAGAGTAAGAATGCACTTTTTGCAACCCAAAAAGAAGACCCTAGCAATGACAAAGTGTACTATCAAATTTAAAGCTAAGGACTCAAGCATGGATGTGGAGAGTTTGTAGTGTGTGATTTAAAAGATTTAAAATGACATAGTGGACTTGAAGAAGAAAGTAGGAGAAGGATCCTTCGGAAAAAGTCTTTTAGATTATTTTAGAAGTCTAAAGTGTAAAGCCATTAGAAACGACTATGATCAACAACATTGTAGGATTGGAGGACAATGTTATGTAACATTTATGTCATGTCTATCAAACAAAGAATTCAAAGAAAACACACATGGAATTCATTAATATCATTAACTGCATTTTAGTGAAGCCAACAATAATATTCAACTACATAAGAAGTTGTAAAGGAGATAAAGGAGGAAGATAAATCTTTTTTAACAATGCTCATGATTTGTGGGACGTATTTCTAGGCCAAAAAAGAAGAGGAAGTGGTAGAATAAATTCATGCCACATAGACTACTAAGAGAGACTATCCTCTCTGGAGTAAATAAAACACTATGTTTACCACTCCACCCACTTGCTTGATTGCCACAACTAAAACCTCTCCTCCATTCCTTCAACATCTTATACAACTCCTTCATAGAAAATGGATTATAAAATAGTTGTGATATGACAAAGATTAAGGATAACATCTCTTTCCATGATTTACTCAATATTAACTAGCAACGAGAGTTGTTGTTGAAGACTCTAAATGATTTGAATATCACAAAGAAGAAGGTATTAATGGATGCAACCATCACAAACCCCTCCATTTGTTTTAACTCTCAATATTTTTAATCACAATGTGCATAAATTCTTGGTTGATTCAAGGGCATCCTCAAATGTCATGTTGTACTCTTATGCAAGAAATAAAATGCTAAGCCCCTCAATTATTCCATGCACATTATTTGGTTAGACAAGTAGGAGTAAGCCCCTCAATTATTCCATGCACATGATTTGGTTAGACAAGTAGGAGGTAAAAGTTATGGGTGAGTTAAAAGATGATTTAATTCAAGTTTCTTCCAATCTGCAAGTACATGAGATTATTGTTATTATTGTTGTTAATATTCTGAAAGATTATGTTTTGTTTTTTGGGTAGTAACTAGTTGCAAGACTCCAAGGGTACTTTGCAATTGATTGGTTTTACATGTAGTTGCTTTGGAAAGGAAAATTGAACCAAATTAGCATTTATCAAGAGAATCAGATGAAGTATACGGTCATGGAGCTTGAAGGAATGAATTATTCGATCATGTTTTACCTAGCCTTGGATTTTATTTTATTTTCTTCACCCTCCTATGAGATAAAAAAAAAAAAATGATTTCATTTGTCATAGAATAGTGATTATCATTATATCATTAGAGATGTTGATAGCGTAAATAGTACTAATGTAGATGCAATATATAACATTAACAACTAGTTTACAATGGATCCAAGTTTTAAAAAGGTGTAGGTGCAAGGTGTATGATTATTGATTTGAACGATAAACATACTTGGGTTTCTTGTAGAATTGAATTTGAGTGCATCAATAACATGGTGGAGTACAATGCCTTAGTTTTAGGGCTTAATAAAGCCATAAATATGAATTTTAAATGCTTAAAACATTTTGGTGACTTCAAGATCATTATGATGTAGGTAAAAAATTATATACATTGTAATTCATCTCATTTGAAAGTTATCAAGAAGAGGCATGGGAATTTATTTCTCAATTTAAAGATTTTAAAATTAATTCCATTCCTTGCAAAGAGAACATGGGCATTGATTCTTTAGCTAATGTTGCTTCTAGTTTGTTTCCATTGGACAATTTTCTTCCTAATAAATTTCTTGTTGAACTTTTATTTGGGTCTTCAATATTGGTTAACATTGACAACTAGAGAGTTTTCAATGAGAGTCGATAGATCATAGATTTTTTAACCAATGAGGGCGTGTTTCAAGATGCAGTCATAGATGATGAAGAACACACAAAAGCCTTGAATTATTGTAAAGATGAGATACTTAATTTGAAGACTAATAAGATCTTGAAGAATGTGATTATGTTGGAGAAGTTGTTCAACTTACAAGATCATTTGAAGAAAGATACTAATGTTAAAACGAGTAATGTTTCCTTACGATATAAGGTTATTAATATTTGGATTGAAAAGGCCACAATGACTATTAATATTGGTTTTTGTTGCATTGATGTTGAGAAGAAAGTGTACATAAGTTTTTTCAAGCAATACCATGACATGTTTTCTACCAAACAACTAGTCTGAAACACCCATCACAACTAGATACTAAGAATCCCATGATTTGTTCTTTTAACTAAGGAGCCAAAATGTGATTTAGAATAAAAATACTAAAGCACAAAACCAATCTAAAATAGACACTACAACCAACCTTTTGTTATTTTGAATATTTTGGAAATAATCTAACGTGATTGCTACTACAGAGATTGATTCAATGAATCACAATTTGACAAGATCCTAAATGTTGAATTATAATCTCTATATAAGGTTATTGTAACCTTTTACCCAAGTCTGAATTATAATCTCTATATAAGGTTATTGTAACCTTTTACCCAAGTTCATTTGATTTTTAATTAAAAGTTCAAGAATTCTTATATGTTTGTTTATGTTTTTTACATTCTCTAATCTAAGCATTTTAAAGTTGTTGAAGATGTTGAGTCTGTTGTGTATTTCAAGATTTTTGTAGATACAGATGCAGAATTTGATGAAGAATATGAAGTGGAACTCCTCCTAAAGACGTTGTTTGAAAAAAGAATGAAGAAGTTGAATGAAGGAGATCTAGAGTGTAGTATTGAAAGTCTAGATCTGGTTTAGCCACAAAATGGAACGCTTTTCTACCAAATGGATAGATTTTCTATAGAAATATTTCACTGTCATTGTAATTTTGCATGATCTCTCTTTATCAATGGAGTCCAAGAAATAATATTTATTGTTGAATGAAGTCTCTTAGATGATGAAATCTTGGAGGGATGAACGTTGATGATACTCGAAGAGTTGTTTGGACAAATATCTAGGCTACAAAATTAATGATTTCAGAGAATGACAAGGCTACTGGGATATGTTTGGATTGTAGAAAGAAAAGATATTTGTTGAGGTTGATCTAGTCTTTGACATTTTGTTTTATTCCTTTATTCAAAAACATAAAATTCGTTGCACACTGTTCTAGCTCTAACCAGAGGTAGAGTTTTATTCAACTAATTTATGTATTACTCTACCCTGACTTGAAATTTGGCTTGTTGTTTCAAGTATATGAAAATTTCCAATGTAACCAGGTCCTCAACAAAATCGAAAACATGCGCATATCCAAGGAGAAAGAAAACAACTAAGTAACTACTTGGATATGAGGAACCAACCAATGTTTTGGATTAAATATCAAGAAATACTGAGATAAACAACAAATTTTTGATTTGATAATTCCCTGAAACCAGTCTTCAACCAAATTTGTTCTTGCCCAATTTTCTTGCACATCAAAATTGTCAATTTGCCTATGTATATCAGTCACACATACCTCTGTAAAATTCTTATTTTTGTGTGCTAGAATGTGTGCAGGTTCAAGACATGCGAGAAAATCTTCGATTTCAAGCTCTAAATCATGCTCCTTTACTGATAGTGTCCAAATATCCTCATTTTATTCTTCAAAATGCTCAAGAGAATTCTCTGGATCTGTTGATTTTTCTCTATTTTGGATTGTTGATGCATCTTCAAGCTTTGCAAGAATGTGAAAAAAATCCTAGAGCAGCATTTTCCTCAATAATTTTTTGAATTCTTTGAATATTCTCTGTTGGTTCTATCAGTCCTCTTGTATATGAAATTCTCAAAAACTTGCAAATCACACAACTTGGAATAAATGAAATATTGTACTCTAAAAATGAAATCTTGCAAACAAA
>CBVK0101871146.1:0-14153 GCA_900067695.1 Picea abies
TGTCCAACAACCTTTCAAATGTTGATAATTTTTTATATTTTTCAGGAAGAGCTAATTCGGGAATACTATGTTATGCATGCAAACCACATGTATTTCAACTTTCTAGCCATGTGTTTGTACTAGGTCGCATTTACTCCCATCCCAACCTGGCAGGGACTACGCTGCCATGCAACACTTGTTTTGTATGCTTGTGTTAACATTCCAACGTTGTCACTGCAATGTAATTTTTCTCATAGCAAAATTAACCTTTCTCTCCAACCGTATGAGTTGAATTATATGACAAACTATTATTTTGTACGTCGGTTTCAAACTTGAACATTGTCACTGCAATCCAGACATTTTTCTACAATGTTTTCTATATTTCACTGAAGAGACCATATCTATGCACGACAAACTCACTTGATTGAAACTTCAAAACATAATGGTTCAAGAATCATCTTGGCATCATGTTGCAGTTGGATTTCGTCCATTTTATGTTCATTATTTCCCATTTGAAGATCTTCAAAATATAAGGCACAGGGTTATTGCAGTTCTGGAAATGATTGATTTAACAGTGACGTGTTTTTGAAGACTTCTAGGAAGGAGTCTTAAACAACCCCAAGAAAAAGGAAGATGAAACACACGGAAGAGCCCAAAATTGTTTTAAGCATAAATCAATCTATGATTAATGCACGTAATTTCATAACGATCATTTCCTTGAGAGCTTTCGGTGGATGTGCAGAAAATATTCATCATGGACAATGATGGAAAACTATGAAAACATGATCTGCAATTCAGAGATGATAAACATACCAAAAACTAAATGCACAATGAAGAAAAGAAATTAGATAGCACAGATCAGAGAAAATAGGATATACATGAAAATGGAGAAAAAAAACTAGAAGAGAAAATAACCATTATTCTTGAGTGGCAGAGGAGTGCCTTTTATAAACAAGACTGCATTTTTCTTATAGTTATTATATGATTAAAATAGAAGTTGTGGAAACTAAGTAAATGCTTACAACACAATAGAAATAGCTAAAACTAACTATAACACTAACAAAAATACTATTTAAGGAATGCACCATCATCATGAATGGCCAAGGAAGTGGGGCTCACTTGCTTCTCACCCAATTCCTCCCCATTTAGATCTAGAACCCAACAAATTAGGGAAATTCTGCTACAAATGATGTTGGCATTTTAAATGGTACTTGTCCAACAAGAGCCCTATACGATTTCCCAACTGAAAAAAATTGGTCTGATCATTCCTTTGCTTCGCACGGTTTTGGGATGCTCGTAATACAACTTCTTTCTAAGTATAGCGTTGAGTCAACATATGGATAAAATGTTGAGCTGACTGATATTCCTACTGATGATGTGTTGAGAGAGAAGAAACAAGGGTATCTAAAAGTAATTTCATCGAATGACCTCCTTGTTTAAATACACCCCCAATGGAAAACTAAAATGAATCTTTCTTAATCTCAAAGGTTTGATTCCTATCTAGCAAATGGACAATCCAGGGAGAACATAATGTGAGCGGAAGATGAGCAAAGTGGTGCCCAACCTTTAAAAAAAAAATATTGAGGTCATGGGAATTGGAGTGCGCTGGTCATTGTGCCAAAACCTATACCCGAGATGGATCTAATTGACCCCCTATTGTTTCCAATATGAGTCCCAAATGTGGAACTGATGAGTGTACAACATAATATTTCTTTCCCTGAAGTGTATGTGCCTATAGTATCTGAAAGATGTTGCAAATGTGCTCAAGATGTTATGACCAAGAATTATTGAAGCCCAAAATATCATCAAGATAAATGATCATGCATTTACCCAAATGACTTTATACATTCATGCAAACTTGATGGTAGCCAAATTTCAAACCCATGTGTGTGAAGGAATAATCCCATTGTGAGTGGTCCATCAATTCCTCAATCTAGGGTAGGAGGTAACATGTTTTAACATTGGATTTATTAAGGGCATGGTAGTGGGTCACTAGGAACTGGTATGAATTGTCTTGTTTTGGGATACAAAAGGTGTGCGACACACATGGAGATGATGATGGTGGAATATGACCTAAGTTAAAAAGTTGATCAATTGGGTGTTCCATCTTAGTCGCATCCCGGGGATTGATGTGATAGGATAGGGTGTTGGCAAAAGAAGCACCAAGAATTAGATCAAGTGTGAGCTCAATAGAGTGAGAGAGGGGCAATTTCATGGGTTGTGTAAAGACATCTGCAAATTCTTGGAGCGGGGGATCTATAGCAGGAGGTACAAGGTTATTCCAGTCATTTAGGCTAATGGGGGGGAACTAAGCACAAATAGATGCATTGGTTTAGACTAACATTATTAATGATCACATGGTCAGTAATAGGTTGGGTGGATTAAAGAGCAGAAGAAGTAAGAACATAGGTGCACCCCTCATGTTGCAAGTGGTATTCATGAGATTTAGCATGATAGATAGCATGTCATAGCTATTGGTAGGGAATGTCAAGTAACAAATTGAAAGAATCAAGCGGAGATACATCATAGACCATAGTATCCCAAAAAGGTCCAATTGCAAAGGTAACCACACAACACTGGGAGACAGTGAGATGAGGGCCTTCCTTTTGTACCCAGTCAAATTAGTATGTGGCCGAGTGCGGAGTGGTGGGGAGGTTTAGGTGTGTGACCAAGTTCTGGGAAATGAGGTTCTTTTGGCTTCCGTTGTCCAATATGAGAGTAGCCAAGTCATGCTTAATATGACAATTATGTGTGTATAGGGGTATATTGGAGATGTTGAGTTCAATAGTGGTCATTTGGATCAAAGAAGGGTCCACTTTGATAGGATTTTTGAGAGAGACTACTTCAGGATGGTTATAGGTATCTGGTTGAGAAACCTCTACAAATAGAGTTTGGTTGGTGTGAATTTTCCTAAGTGCCTGACAGTCTACAAATGCATGCAAGTTGGCCTTATGAAAGGTACACTAGGGTGCATTTATAGGCGTGGATGGGGAAGTAGGGGAACCTAGGGAATGCTTAGAATGTGAAGGATTAGTAGCAGAAGGACCATATTGGGTTGGGGGAGAGAGGATTTTAGGAACCACTTTACGCTCCATGACCAAGGTATGAAGAAAGGCCTTTTCCAAGGAAGGAGACTCAAACAAATTGTCTTCATGGCATAAAATTGTTAATAAACAAGAATTAAATTTGACAATCAATACCTCTTTCGGATCTGAAATGTGTAGCTGGATGCAGAACTTGTAGGATACCTCTATGTAAATTTGTATTGATTGATGGGTGAGTTATCAGAGTTGCAACCATTTGGAAAGGAGGTTCTTTCAATATCTTGGGAGATAGAAGTGGTCTTTGAGTGCCTCGCGAAATCCCACCCACATTGTAATGTGTGGTGTCTATGTCTCGGTTGGGTCACTTATGTCCATGAACCACAAAGAATTCTCCAACTAAGTGTCCCACCATGTCTGCACAATTCCCTCTAACTTCATATCAACAAGTTGAAACTTATGTATGCGGAAATGTTGCAAAGCCAAGAGTTGACATTTTTGTCATTCATTTGTCCTGTAAACTTCTATAATTAGAAGCATGTATCCAAATGCATCGGTGTTGGAGCGATGCATTTTTGCATATTTATTATCTCCTAGAGATTCATCGTTAAATCCTGAATTGGAGCAGTGGAAGAGGATGTTGAATCCTTTTTAGGAAACTCTCTTCACGACGACATCATTTTCATGCACCATAGATGCAAATCTTGTATATTTTAACCCCAACAAATTTTTCACTGGATGTTGTGTTGAGAATCCCTAAACTCCCTAGGGATATGAGAAGGCACCTGGTACCCTGAAGAGGGTGTGTGGAGAATAGTGAAAAATGAATGTGATGGAAGCCCTGAGGAGGGTGCACTAGAAGTCCTGAGAAGGACGTATTGCTCTAAGAATTTATTTTTTTTGGATGGTTCTCTTTTGAATTCTATGGCTAAGAAGAAGCTGACTTGGATCCATGATCTGATACCAGATATACAATTCATATATGAAATACACATAAAAAAACTAAATGTGCAATGGAGAACAAAAATTAGATAGTGTGGAGAAGAGAAAATAAAATATACATATAAATGGAGAAGAAGAATTGGAAGAGAAAATAACTATCACATTTCTTGGATGAGAGAGGAACGTCTTCTATAAGCAAGATGTATTTTTCCTTCTCGTTATTAGCTGATTACAATAGAAGGTCTAGCAGCTAACTAAATTCTTACAACAATAATTGTTAAAAGCACAATAAATGCTTGCAACTGAAACTAATGAAGCCAATTATCTACAATAGAAATAGCTAAAACTAGCTACAACACTAACTACAATACTAATTTAAAAGTACCCCTCATCATCAGTGACCAAGAAAATGGAGTGGATTTGTCCCAAAGTAATATGATCTGTTCATTTTGTGTTGTTACAATTCTCAAAATTCATATTGTCACATCGTAAGTCTTAAAAGCACAACAAAAGGTAAGATTAAAGTACACCTAGTGTTGCAAACACGATATCCTTCAATAAATATCTCATTAGATTCCATCGTTGGAGGGATTGCTTATAAAAAAGAGTAGGATATTGGGGTCAAGGAGTTGGCCTAGTTCCAAAAAACTAATGGGATTTTAAATTGTATTTAATCAGATCAATAGATTGTATGATTTGGAAGGAGGATTTTGCAGGATGCTCAAACAATCTCTCTAACTCTTCGTGTTTACCAAATTTATGTGAACACAAATAAAAAAAGAAAACATTCATTTACATCTTATCATTTTTCCGTGAAAAAGTAATATATAACCAGAATGACATTCTATATTCTAGTAATAAGACTGATATTATTATTTACTAGTTGTACATATATTTTTAAGTTATATTGTTGGAAAAACCATGTACTTTTTATCATCTTCATTCTTTCAAGGATAATTTTAATTAAATTTTAAAATATTAATAACATAAAATAGTTCAACAACATGACTTGAAGCCATTACAACAATACATTGGTGTTTACGGGCATAATTGACACACTGTCAACTGGAAGGATGGATCTGGTCTGGGGTTGTCTAATTAAACCAAGCCATTTGTTGTGATCTATCCTGACAGGTTTAACGGCTCCATTAGCCAACCAAGGTCCTAAAATAATAAAAGAAAATAAAGTACCCTAAATTTATAACTATGATACTATGTATACGAATCTAATTATTTACAAGTGCTAAACATAAACATAAATATGAACAAGATATTTAGAATTTGCAATTTTTGGTGGATGTCTTGCGAAATCAATGTTTTTGAAATTGTTAAAGAAGTAGATAAAGAAAACACATATTTTTAATATATTTTTTGTTTAATAATCTAAAATCTAAGAACTCTAAAGATACTACTAAAACATAGTCTAGAACAAGAACATAGCAATGGTCACAGCCAATTTGAACTATCTTATTTCACTAATAAACTAATAAGGGAAATTGAATGCAAATAATAGTAATCTGAGATTAGTCTCATACTTTGTCTATATCCCCATGCAATCCAAACTTCTAGCTATCTTGCCCATGAGAGAAATATAGAACAGGATTGTGCTAACATCTCCAGAATAAACTCAAGGTGTTTTTCGGGAGCAAGGATATAAGAACGGAGTAATAAGCATATAAATCCAGTGACCTTATAATGATGAATGTTTATAGTAAAAGAAATTTTAATCTGAAACATTCATATGATACATCAACTTAACATCAAGCATAAATCGATGATATTAAATTGAAATAACGACGACATATATAATATATGAAACAACAAGTTATAGACAAAATTTAAAGCGCTCAATAAACTGAAACATTACATGCTAATGAGGATAAATCTATGTAACATGTATATATTCCATAATATAAGATGAAAAACATAGAGGAAAGAGTGTCATGCTGGTCTAAAGCCAAAATGTGAACAATTTGTCCATGAAGTCTTGAGGAATTACATGTCCATAATGCATTCCAAAAGGGATCCCCTGACTAACAAAAGTGAACAGTATTTAAAGTAATTCAGGGTCCAAATACTCATATCTCATAGGATAGAGTTGAATCCCCAAAAATCAAGTAATATTACGATATTAGTGGATTGGAAACCACTCATAATAGAGTTGGTTTATTCAAATACTAAACCAAAGTTTTTATAAAACATAAGGAAGGAGAAACTAGTAATCATTTAGGTGTATAATTGAAAATATTTCCTCCAAGTAATCAGTAGCAAAATCTCCCATTTCCTGAGAATAGCAAACCAATTTCATAAATTAGAAAAACAATTTTTCATAAATCATTTTTATCAAAAGAGACTTGGCTACAGAATCTTTGATTTTGTAGCCAGTCTTTATTTTAGTAAATGAAATCACAGTTCAAGACTACTTATTTCGAATTAGATAACGAAATCAAACGAAATCACAACAAAATGTTTTACCATTAAAAATTTGCCAAATAGGGATCATACAGTTCAGAGTTTATAATTTCCTTGACACTCATTGTATTCTTAATGACTATGTTTCCATCTCTCTTGATACATTTAGTCTCCCTCTCTGCATGTTCCTTGAGATCAAGGTTTTCTTGCTTCAACTGATCATTTTGAGGAGTCAAAGTTTTAACTCGGGCCTGTAAGAGAGGAACGTCGATATAGTAACACTCAACCCAATCAAGACAAACATCACAGTGTACATGGGAGATGACGGATCGACGAGGGACACAATCAAACAAGGGAGCTTCAGTCTTATCTGTTGTTTGCTTTAGATCTTGCCTAATACCCGAGAATCCTTTTTTACCTCCAAGGCATGGTGGTAAATTTGTCATGAAATTATATGGTTCAATATGAATGATAACCTCCCTCCTCGAACCTTGAATTTTTGTATCTTCCCAAACTAGAAAATCCTCTATCCCAAGATCTGAACCCTCATTGATATCGATCAGATTGATCGAGCTCATATGAGGATTCTTTTGGTTCCTTAGTTTCCTCGAGATTAGGTGACTGACCTTCCTATTCTTGAAACCCAAATCTGTGCACTGTTTCTTTGTTCCTTTAACGAATTTCTTGACATGAGACTTAACACTAGTATCGTTCATAGGAACATGAGGATCACTTCCCTTCAATTCATTAGCTACTTGTTCTGTCGATATTGCACGTGAAAACCTACACTACGATCCTTTATCTAGAGGGGTTCTATCAGTAAACTCTCATCCATTAATCGAATTACCGAAATGGTTTTCAACCAGTGGCTTGTCTAAGTTAGGGTTTGTTGTTAAAAGAGGGCTTTCTATAGGATCAACCTCGATGTATCCATTCCTCATAAAAAAGGTCTCCCAACTATCACCTATGGTCGACAGATGATACATCAACAAGATTTTAAGAAATCCATGGTGGAATAGACTCAAATTGATACCCTGTCATTTGTAACACTTGGACATCTTATAGAGGCTCATCAATAAGAAAAATGGCATATCTAAATCAAAACCTATGAAATTCATGAGAAAACAGATATCGTAGAGAAAGACCAGTCCATATCGACCTTCACACGTAAAAAATTGTTTCAAAATTAATAATAAACTATGCCATCTAGGTTTTAATAGAGCGATAGGAATACCGTTTACACAACAGTTGGTTTTTCAGCAGGTCATAAACAAATTCCACAAGACTTATTCTATCCTGTTGTTCTTAAACCATCTCTCGCCCTTTGATGGGAGCCCTATTTCTTTTTTAAATAAATCTTATGTCAATTCTAACTGTATGTCTCCAATATTAGATCTGAACCCATCAAAGGTTCATGCGAAAGATTCTGCTACCTAAAGATTATAACCCTTGAATTTTTTAAGGAATACATCCCAGCCATGCCCCCTTAGGTAATCGATAGCATCATCATGGGATAATAAGTCTTGGCATCCGTTCTTCTCTATGCGAATGACGGGCTCCATGACCACTGTAACAAGGATACAACAAATATGACTCTGAATAATTTTAGGTTCCAATCGTGCGAGCAACATAAACAAGTCTAAACAGAGAGTGGAGACATGAAAATAACAGAGACTTTGGGTTAGCATAACTCGGATAGTGAGAACGAAAAACCAGAGGGTTCATTGTATTCCTTACCATCTCTCGCGATGAGTGCCAAAACTACATAGTACAAAACCCTATGTAGATAATGAATAGCTTCATTAATGTTTTGAGCTAGCAAGGTAAGGTGAAAATGCAAGTACAACAGGTCTGTACCCATTGGTATGAATGTTGATAAGACCATTGAAATCATGAGAAGAATATCAAAAATTAACCAAGGATGCTCATGTATCAAAATAATTCAAGAATGAACCATCTAACCATTGAATTCATAAGGACCATATTAAAACAAAAAATCGATAATGGATTAATCAACCAATTCGTAATATCTGAATTTCAATTACACATGGATGACTTTTTAAAAGATATTTCTAAGGAACAAAATTATTAAACCAAGACAAGTTTTATATTTAATTCATGCTTACAGTCAAGAGTTAAAAATAAAACTAATGAAAATGAAAGCGATAACGAATTCAATAAGGTAAGCTTTAATCCAAAACTCAGAAAAATGTTTACAAATTTGAGGTCATGGCAACTAAGGAAAAGTGTAATCTCTTTCGATCATGTTAAATATCAAAATCATTGTGGCTGCCAACTATTGGTTAAGAGTTCAACATATCATTACAAAAATTGAATTTAAATGTGGATTTCTTTCAACCATTCAAACTATATCTAATTAAAACATTAGATAAAGATTAAAATTATCCAACTTATATAGAGTATTTGAAAAGGTCTCATACTAAAAAAGATCCAATATTATAAATAACTGTCCAAACCTACATACTAAAAACAAAACAAAACTACCCAATCTCATCAATTTGAAATATATATATATATATATATATATATATATATATAAAGAGCAGTCCTCTAGGAATTACACAACTGCTTAGTCCTAAACAAATCAATTTAATTTTGAAATTTACTAAAATTTCCAGTCAATCTATGAAAATTTGTAAAATCAATATGAATTTGATATTTCTTAGTCCTAAAATCCCTAAGAATTCTTAGGGATTTTGAATTGGTTAAAGATTAATAAGTCATAGAGCTTAATTCTATAGACCAATGTTCTGGCTCAATTCTTATAGGGAATTGTACTTTGGAGGGATATCAGCCAACTAGAACTCACATATGTAAAATTTAAAATCGATTGATTTCAAACACATTAGCATTCGTTCTTCTGTGATTTTCCCATGGATTTACTCATCATTAGATTCCATCGTTGGAGGGTTTGCTTATAAAAAAGAGTAGGAGTTTGCGGTCAAGCAGTTGGCCTTGTTCCAAAAAAATAATGGGATTTTAAATTGTATTAATCAGATTAATAGATTGTATGATTTAGAAGTAGGGTTTTGCAGGACGCTCAAACAATCTCTGTAACTCTTCGTGTTTACCGAATTTATGTGACTACAAATAAAAAAAGAGAACATTCATTTACATATTATCCTTTTTGCGTGAAAAAGTAATATATTGCCAGGATGACATGCTATATTCCAGTAATAAAATGATATTATTATTTACTGGTTGTACATATATTTTTAAGTTATATTGTTGGAAAAACCATGTACTTTTTATCATCTTCATTCTTTCAAGGATAATTTTAAGTAAATTTTAAAATCTTAATAACATAAAGTAGTTAAACAACATGACTTGAAGCCATTACAACAATACATTGGTGTTTACGGGCGTAATTGACACACCGTCAACTAGAAGGATAGATCTGGTTCAAGGTTCTCTAATTAACCCAATCCGTTTGGTGTGATCTATCCTCACGGGTTTAATGTCTCTGTTAGCCAACTGAGGTCCTAAAATAATAAAAGAAAATAAGCTACCCTAAAGTTATAACTACGATACTATGTATATGAATCTAATTATTTGCAAGTGATAAACATAAACATAAATATGAACAGGATATTTACAATTTGCAAGTTTTGGTGGATGTCTTCCGAAATCGATGTTTTTGCAATTGTTAAAGAAGTAGATAAAGAAAACACATATTTTTTATATATTTTTTGTTTAATAATCTAAAATCTAAGAACTCTAAAGATACTAATAAAACGTAGTCTAAAAAAAAACATAATAATCGTCATAGCCAATTTGAACTGTCTTATTTCACTAATAAACTAATAAGGGAAATTGAATGCAAATAACAGTAATCTGAGATTAGTCTCATACTGTGTCTATATCCCCGTGCAATCCAAACTTCTAGCTATCTTTCCCATGAGAGAAATCTATAACAGGCTTGTGCTAACATCTCCAAAATAAACTCAAGGTGTTTTTTGGGAGCAAGGATATAAGAACATAGTAGTAAGCATATAAATCCAGTGACCTTATAATGATGAATGTTTATATTAAAAGAAAATTTAATGTGAGACATTCATATGATACATCAACTTAATATCAAGCATAAATCGATGATATTAAAGTGAAATAACGACCACAGATATAATATATGAAACAACAAGTTATAGACAAAATTTAAAGCATTGAATAAAATGAAACATTACATGCTAATGAGGATAAAGTTGTATAACATGTTAATATTCCATAATATAAGAGGAAAAACATAAATGGAACAATGTCACCCTAGTCTAAAGCCGAAATGTGAACAACTTGTCCATATAGTCTTTGGGAATTACATGTTCATAAAGCGTTCCAAAAAGGATCTTTTCACTAACAAAAATGAACAATATTTAAAGTAATCTAGGATCCAAATACTTGTATCTCACAGGATAGAGTTGAATCTCCCAAAATCAAGTAATATTACAAAAAATAGTGGATTGGAACCACTCATAACAGAGCTCGTTTATTCAAAATTAAATCAAAGTTTTTATAAAACATAAGGAAGGAGAAACTACTAATATTTAGGCATATAATTGAAAATATTTCCTCCAAGTAATCAACAACAAAATCTCCCATTTCTTAAGAATAGAAAACCAATTTGATAAATTAGAAAAACAATTTCTTAGTAACTAATTTTTATTAAAAGAGACTTGGCTACAAAATTGAACATTATGTAGCTAGTCTTTATTTTAGTAAATGAAATCAGAATTTGAATCTACTTATTTTGACTTAGTTAACAAAATCGAACAAAATCACAAAAAAATGTTTTACCATTAAAAATATTCCAAAGAGGGGTTAGATAGTTCAAAGTTTATAATTTCCTTGACACTAGTCGTATTCTTAATGACTATGTTTCCAACTCTCTTGATACGTTTGGTCTCCCTCTCTGCATGTGCCTTGAGATCAAGGTTTTATTTCTTCAAAAGATCAATCTGAGCAGTCAAAGTTTTAATTCGGGCATGTAAGAGAGGAACGTCAGTATAGTAATGCTCAGCCCAATCGAGACAACCATCACAGTGTACAGGGGAGATGGCAGATCGACGAGGGACACAATCAACCAAGGGAGCTTCAGTCTTATTTCTTTTTTTCTTCATATCTTTCCTAATACCCGAGAATCCTTCTTTACCTTTAAGGCATGGTGGTAAATTTGTCACAAAATCATATGGTTCAGTATGAATGATAACCTCCCTCCTGAAACCTTGAATTTCTAGATATTCCTGAACTAGAAAATCCTCTATCTTAGGATCTGAACCCTCATCGATCTCAATTGGATTAATCGATCTCAGATGAGTATCCTTTTGGTTCCTTAGTTTTCTCGAGATTAGGCAAATGGCCTTCTTGTTCTTGAAACCTAAATTTGTGCATTGTTGCTTTGTTCCTTTACCGAATTTATTGACATCAGACTTAACATTGGCATTTCTCACAAGCACATGAGGATCACTTACCTTAAATTCATCAGTCAATTGTTCTGCAAATCTTGCAGGTGAAAACCTACACTACGATCCTTTATCTAGAGGGGTTTTATCAGTAAACTCTAGTCCATTAATTGAATTACCGAAATGGTTTTCAACCAGTGGCTTTTCTAAGTTAGGGTTTGTTGTAGGATCAGTCTGGGCAAAGACATTGCTCATCAAAAAGGTATCCCAACTGTCACCTATGGTGGACAGATGATACATCAACAAGATTTTATCCAATCCATGGTGGAATAGGCTCGAATTGATACCCTGTCATTTGTAATGATTAGACATCTTATAGAGGCTCATCAATAAGTAAAAGAGCATGTCTAAATCGAAACCTATAAAATTCATGAGAAAATAGTTATGGTAAAGAAAGATCAGTCTGTATCGACCTTCACACGTAACAAATTGTTTCAGAATTAACAATAAACTATGGCATCTAGGTTTTAATAGAGCGATTGGAATATATTTTACACAACATTTGGTTTTTTGGGAGGTCATAAACAAATTCCATAGGAATTCTTCTATACTGGTGTTCTTAAACCATATCTCTCCCTTTGATGGGATCCCTGTTGCTTTACTGATGAAATATTCTATCGATTCTAACTGTATGTCTCCAATCTTAGCTTTGAACCCATCAAAGGTTCGTGCGAAATCTTCTGCTACCTGAAGATTATAACCCTCAAATATTTTAATGAATACATCCCAGCCATGCCCCTTTAGGTCATCGATAGAATTATCATGTGATAATAAGGAATAGAATCCATTCGACTCTATGAGAATGACGGGTGCCATGACCATTGTAACAAGGATGCAATAGATATTACTTGGAATAGTTTTAGGTTCCAATCATGCAAGCAGCAGAAACAATTCTGAACGGAGAGTGGAGACATGAAAATAGTAGAGCCTGTAGGTTATCATAACTCAAAAAGTAATAATGAAAACCAGAGGTTTCATTGTATTCCTTATCATATCTCACGATGAGTGCCAGAACTACAAAGTACAAAACCCTATGTAGATAATGAATAACTTCATTAATGTTTTGAGAGAGCAAGGTAAGGCGAAAATGCAAGTATAGTAGGTCTATACTCATTGGTATAAATGTTGATATGCCCATTGAAATAATGAGAAGAATATCAAAAATTAACCAAGGCTGCTCATGTATCAAAATAATTCGGCAATGAACTATCTAACCATTGAATTCATGAGGACCATATTAAAATAAAAAAATCGATAATGGATTATTCAACCAATTCATAAGATTTGAATTTCAATTACACATGAATGGATTTTTAAAATATATTTCTAAGGTACAAAATTATTAAACAAAGCCAAGTTTTATGTTTAATTCATGCTTATAGTCATGAATTAAAATTAAAAATAATGAAAATGCAAGCGATAAAGAATTCAATAAGGTAATATTTAATCCAAAAATCATTTCAAAACTCAGAAAAATATTTACAAATTTAAGGTGATTGCAGCTATAGAAAAGGTGTAATCTCTTTCGATCTTGTTAAATATCAAAATCATTGTGCCTGCCAACATGGTCTAGATTTCCTCGAGCACCAACATTCTAGGCTCTCTTGCGCTTTTCATGACTTCACGACTTTGGAAAACAACCTTCTTCGTGATTCAAACTCCCGATTGCCAAGCTCCCGAAGACATCTTTCGGTTGAATATCTTTTACACTGATGCTTACGATCACCCTCTCTCCTCAGCTTCTGATAATTTATGTCTTGGAAGAATTTCTAAGTAGATAGAGGTGGCACCCTTTCTGGATTAGGGCCATCCAGCTGGGAAATATCCTCACATTGGAGCCATAGGGGTGAACTTTGGGACTGCCTGGAGTCATGGAGAATGATCTGCTGCATAGATTCTACCCCTGCATTGGCCAGTCTGTCTGCTACTTTGTTTTCACTTCGTCAAATGTGTGAGGGGGTTAAAGTGAGAGAGGGTCTGAGAAGAGCATGGAAGCTATGAAGAGGGCCAAGGAGGCACCAACTGGGAGTAATTTTCCCTGGATCTCTGCCATTCATTATTTTTTTATCCAAGTCTATTATGGTTTTGGAGTCTCCTTCAATGATCAGATAAGTGATGTTTTGATCTAGAGTCGTTTGCACTCCTTTGATGAGACCCCAAATAGTTGTTGAGTTATTGGTGTCACATCTGAGATTTTATGCAATGAGGCTTTGTATTTGGCCCAAGATATATCATATGACCGCTCCATAGCTTGAGTGTCCTAGATTGCCTTTTGATGCACCATCAAAGTTGACCTTATAGA
>CBVK0101871149.1:0-11177 GCA_900067695.1 Picea abies
CCTCCTATGCAAGGATATGTGTCTATATGAACATCTCCAAAGCTCTTCCAGGCACAGTTACCCTAGAATACCAAGATGAGGAATGGGCCCAAACCATAGACTATGAACACATCCCTTTCAGATGCAGAAAATGCCATGAACATGGGCACCTTTTCAGAGACTTCCCTCTAAATAACCCCCCACCACCCCCACCCCCCGGCAAAAGGAAGCTAAAGAGAAACCAAAGGAAGGATTCACCCAGGTTCAAAATCGAAGGAAACAAGCTCAGAAGGAGCCCACAACCGGCAATGGAAAAAAAAACCCAATAGAAACTCATTTGAAGCCCTCAATCGCCTTCCAGAGGCAGAAGAGGTGGAAAACCCCCACAAGAATGCGAGGGAATATCTCAACAAGCACAAGGAAGATTAATCATCTCTAGGGCTTCATAACCCAATAAATCAAGTAGACCCAAAGACTCACCCAGCCTCAGGGAAAGAACTAGAAAGAGAGGAAGACACAGTCATGGAAATGGATGAGCAGGACCTAGAAAAACTCGACCTAGATAGGCTAGAAGAGGCACTCAACAAGAAGGATCTCTAAACCTTACCAGAGGACCAACTTAGGAAAGTTCACAAGGTATTTCTAGATTCATCAGCAGGGGCGACCTCCAGGTTGGGGATCAACACGGACCCAAACCTAGATCCGAGAAGACACCCAAAAGAAAACAATCGACAGGACAAAAAATCAGCTCATCAGATAATAAAGGAGGCGAGAAACTATATGATCAACTCAGGACAAATTCACAAGCTCTTAAAGAGCTCCTTCTCACACCCACCAAATTGTTAACTATGAAGATCCTCACCTAGAATATCAAAGGCCTAAATGGAAGATCCAAGCAAAGGATTCTCTAGAATTGCATCAAAATGGAAGACCCTGATATATTTCTGATACAAGAGACAAAATGTACAATGCAAACTACAGAAGATATCATCAAAAGATGTCGACGTAATTGCGAATCCTATCAAACAAACTCAAAAAAGGATTTAGGAGGCCTGGCCATCCTATGGAATCC
Organism: Picea abies; assembly: GCA_900067695.1. Lineage (NCBI taxonomy): Eukaryota > Viridiplantae > Streptophyta > Pinopsida > Pinales > Pinaceae > Picea > Picea abies. The sequence continues at coordinate 1,052 of CBVK0101871149.1, forward strand.
TGCCATAGTTATCCTTGATCAAGGCTTCTCCACTCCAAGCACCATCACAATCCACTATAGATCCATAGGTTTGGACAAGGAGGGAATGATCACAAATGCCTATGGACTGCAGAACAATCAAGACAAATACCTCTTTCTTCAGAGCCTAGCTTACCTAGGTTCCTTAGAAGATGGAGAGTGATGGATAATAGGGGGCGACTTCAACATGATTCTCACGCTAGAGGAGAAGCGAGGGGGGAAAAAGAGTCTAGGGTAGAATAGCACAAAATTCCAGGAACTCATAGAGAACATCAGACTAGTAGATATTAAGAATAGCAATGGGACCTACACCTGGAAAAACAAAAGATCAGGTCACCAACAAATAACATGTAGGCTTGATCGCTTTCTCATCTCAAAAACTCTCTTTTTGGAAGGCCCCCTAGTAGATTCCAACATCCTCCTCAAGACAGGCTCGAACCACTGGCTGGTTCAACTCTGGTTTGACACTATTGCCACCCCCAATCTTAAACCTTTCAGATTTGAAATGTTTTGGCTCTCTCATCCAAATTTCCAGGAGTTATCCCATCCCTGGTGGAGCATGGTGGAAACCTAGAGGGGTACAAAAAATCAAATATTTTATACAACAGGTGCCCAAATGGAACAAAGAAGACTTTGGGAACATTTTCCAGGAAAGGAAATTGCTGGAACAAAAACAAGAGAACCTTCAGGGACAAATCATTCACGTAGGATAAAAAATCACTCAGTCGTAGGAGGAGAATGAACTCAAAAGGAAACTAGAAGAAAGACACAAGCAGGAAGAAATCATGTGGAGACATAAATCTTGGGTTCAATGGCTCAATGAGGGAGAGAAGAACACCAAATTCTTCTACCATTCTATGATCCATAGATGCCTCATCAATCGCATAACAAAGTTGAATGACTTACAATGCAACACCCTGTTAACTCATTAAGAAATAACACATGAGCTGACAGACTTCTACAAGGATCTCCTCTCAGAACCCAAGGTGAACTGCACCTCAACAATAGAGAGGGTGACCCAAAATATCCCAACTATAATCACCTAAGAACAAAATGAGGTTCTCATGACACCAATAATGAAAGAAGAAGTGGATTAGGTTATTCAGGAGTTACCCATAGGCAAGGCTCCAGGCCCAGATGGTTTCACAACAAACTTCTTCCACTCCTGTTGGCCAATGTTAAGGGAGGAAGTTTGGCAGCTGGTGGAGGAATCATGTAGCTCAGGCAGAGTTCTTCCAGCACTAAATGCCACTTTCCTCACCCTAATACCCAAAGAAGAATGGGTCACAAATCCGAAGAAATTCAAACCCATAGTTCTTTGCAACGTGATCTACAAAATCATTTCCAAGGTCATAGCTCTGAGATGCAAACCAATTCTCCCCTTCATCATCTCCAAGGAGATATTAGGATATGTTGAAGGAATGCAAATCATGGATAGCATCATACTTGTCCATGAAATCATTCACTCGCTCAAAATCACTAGTACTCCAGGTATTCTTCTAAAACTTTACCTTTCAAAAGATTTTGACTAATTAAGCTAGCAATACATGAAATCTCTCCTATTGGATTTTGGTTTCAACAAGGATTAGATCTCTTGGATAATGAACCTCATTTCCTCAACCTTTTTCTCAATCCTAGTCAATGGTTTCCCCTCTCAACCCTTCTCCCCCTCAAGATGAATAAGGCAAGGTGACTCTCTCTCCCCTTTCCTTTTTGTCATAATGGTTGAAGGTCTAGGATGCTATATCAAGGCTTCAATACAAAATGCATCCCTCCAAGGCATCCCTCTTCATGGGTTACAATTGGTAGCCTCCCACAGCCAATTTTTCAATGGCATGTTGCTAATGAATACCCCCACCGTGCAAGAATCGATTAAACTAAGCTCCATCCTCTCTGATTTCAGTGAAGCCTCTGGCACCACCTTTAATCAGGCCAAATCACATCTCTTCTTTTTTAATACTCCTCTAGCAATCCAACAACACCTTTCTCAACTTTTGAATACCCATGTCTGCACTCTGCCCTCTCGCTACCTGGGACTCCCTCTTTCTGACTTAGCAGCCAGAAATATCTCTTGGGACTCTCTCCTACTCTCCATCACCAACCATCTTAGCAACTGGACCTTTCTCTCCCTCAACCTTCTAGCCAGAATCATTCTCTTAAAGTCAATCCTCCAAGCCATCCCAACTTACCTCTTCTCATCCCTAGCTACCCCCCATTCAATCTTAAATAAAATAAGGAATCTCCAAAGAAGCTTTCTATGGAATGGACATAACTGAAACAAAAAAATGGGCCCTATTCAGCTGGGACAAAGTCTGCAAGCCCAAATCTTCAGGTGGTCTAGGCCTCCGGGACCTTGGAAAATTAAATAGCACCATGGGAGCAAGAATTTGGTGAAGATGGCTCAAAACACCAGCAGAGATCTGGGTAAAAATATGGAAATGGAAACATGCCCCAAATACACATCAAAATCAACTTATAAGAATGCAAGAGTTAATTCAAGGCTCCAACATCTGGAATGCATCCTGGAAAAACTTGCCACTCATACAAGAACATTCTTTCTGGGAAGTTTGCAATGGCTAGAATGCCCTATTCTGGACAGATTCCTGGCAGCAAATGTCACCCCTACTACTAGAATAAAACCTACAATCTTACGAAAATCAAATTCAAAATATTTCCACTCTCAAAGTGGCAGATTTGTAGACAGACACCCCTAGCATCTCTCCCCAGAGAAGCTGGAAATCTACTCATCAGGAACTCCAAGTGGCAATGGACTGTGACCTACAAAACTGGAAACAAGCTACTACCCAAAGGTGAATCCAAAAAATCACAGACCAAGACATTCTTAGATGGGGATACATGCCTCATGGAAGCTTCAGTCTCAAGAAAGGATACACTCTTTAGGAGAAATTCCATAATCTTCAGAAAGATAGCATCTGGACAACAATATGGAAATCAAAACTCTGGCCCAGACAACAATATGGAAATCAAAACTCTGGCCCAAAATCTCTACTTTCCTTTGGATTCCTCTCCAGAAAAAGATCTTAACCAGGGACAATCTTCAAAGACGAGGTTTCATTGGCCCCTAGATTTTCCATCTCTGCCATCTCCAGGTAGAAACCATGGAGCACCTCCTAAATAATTGTCCACTCAGTGAGAACATCTGGAACCTGTCCACTCAGTTCATGAGAAAAACCAAACGAGTTAAAAACACCATCACAAGCACCATCAGGGATTGGGGCTCCGGATCCTTCAAAAGTCCTATCCTTAATAGAACCTGACAACTCTTACCAGGATTCATAGTTTGGAAACTGTGGAAAGAGAGGAACAGAAGAATCTTTCATTCCCAACCCTCTCCTCCCACCCTCCTCTAGAATACAATCCTCCAACATCTCTAGGAAACTCTTTAACTACAATTATGGACCAAGGAAGATTTCCCCACTGACCCAGGTGATCTCTTCCTCCTCAACTCTTGGGGCTTCTCATTTGAAAACTCTACCCCTCCTCAAGAACCCCCCTAATTTCAAAAGCCCTCAGTCCCTCCAAGTGGATCCCCCCCGCCAGGCTTCCATAAGGTCAAATTTGATGGCGCATCAAAAGGAAATCCATGACACTCAAGCTATGGAGCGGTCATAAGAAACATTTTGGGCAGAAAATATCGGATGCGACACCAATAATTCAACGAAAATTTGGGTTCTCATCAAAGGAGTGCAAATGGCTCTAGATGAAAAGATCACATGTGTGATCATTGAAGGAGACTCCAAAATCATAATAGACTTGGCAACAAAAATACTGAATGGCAGAGATCCAGGAAAAATCACTCCCAGCTGGCGCCTCCTTGGCCTTCTTCATAGCTTCCAGGCTCTTCTCAGGCCTTCTCTAACTCTAACCCCCTATAACATTAGGAAAAGTGCAAACAAAGTTGCAGACCGATTGGCCAATGCAGGAGTAGGCTCGATGCAACAGATCAATCTCTAAGATCCCAGACAGTCCCAAACTCACCCCTCTGGTTCCAGTGTGAGGAGCTTGCCCAACTGAACGACCCCAATTTGAATGAGGTGCCACCTTTGTCTACCTAGAATTCTTTCCAAGTCAGAAATGATCTGAAGCTCAGGGGAGAGGACTACCATAAGCATCAACGCAGAAGATCAACAATTGACAGAAGACTTCAGGACCTTGGCAATCGGGAGTTGTGAGGTCAAAGGATGTTGTTTCCCAAAGTCGCGCAATCGCGAACTACGAAATCGTGATAAGCAAGAATAGATTAGGACTGTTGGTACCAAAAGTGATCAGGACTATTGATCTGGTCCCATGGATATGACGCGATAAAATTTTGGGATTTCAGTTATCGGGAGTCCAAAGCTTGAAGGAAGCTATTCCCCAAAGTCGCAAAATCATGAAAAGAGAAATCACGATAAGCGCGATCAGATCAGGACCATTGGAACAAGAAAAGATCTGGACTGTCGATCTGGTCTCATGGATATGATGCGAGGACATTTTGGGATTTTGGCTGTCAGGAGTCCAAAGCTTGAAGGCAACTACTCCCCAAAGTCACAAAATCGCGAAATGCGAAATTGCGATAAGATTAGGACCATTGGAACCAGAAAATATCTGGACCATCGATCTGGTCCCATGGATATGATGCGAGGAAATTTCAGGATTTTGGCTATCAGTAGTCCAAATCTTGAAGGCAACCACTCCCCAAAGTCGCAAAATCGTGAAATGCGAAATCGAAATAAGCGTAATTAGATCAGGACCGTTGGAACTAGAACAGATATGGACCGTCGATCTGGTCCCATGGATATGATGCAAGGAAATTTCGGGATTTTAGCTATTGGGAGTCCAAAGCTTGAGGAAGCCACTCCCCAAAGTCGTAAAATTGCGATAATCGAGATCAGATCAGGACCGTTGGCACCATAAGAGATCTAGACGATCGATCTGGTCCCATGAAAATGACGCGAGGGAATTACAAGATTTCGGCTAGCGGGAGTCCGCATCATGAAGGAGGTTGTCTTCTCAAGCCGGGAAGTCGCGAAACGCGAAATCACGAAAAGCAAGAGAAGACCTAGACCGTTGATTCCGAGGAAATATGGTCCTGATGGATTTGTTGATAGCCCTTTGGTGTAAGCAGATAGGCTGCAGATCTTCTTTGTAAACCTTCAGATGAAATAAATATAAGGATCCACTTTTTATTCACAAAAAAAAAAAACTTAAAGAAAGGAAAAAGTAGCGAAGGAAAGTTGGAAAATGATGAGTCAAAGGAAGAATTAAAACAAATATGAAGAAATCAAAAGGTTATGTAAGAATAATCAAGAACTTCTTAATGATGTGAAGAATGCGAAAATGTGTGTATAGGAGTTCGAATCAAAGAATAGGGATGAATATATTACCACAAAAATTGAATAGGATACTATAAAAAAAATTGAAGAGAAAATCTACAAGAAGGTCTAAGAATCCCTAAATACAGATGAGGTAAAATCAGAAATACAGTCTGGAATTGAAGAAGGACATCATAATTTGATAGACGGGGTCACATTGCAACTTCAAAAGGAAAATGAAGAAAATATTCAAGAAGGTCACTAAAAGGTACTTGAAGAAGTTGAAATCCATCTAGAGGATGTATAGGTTTAAATATGATGGTATTATCTTGAATGGTAGAGTAATCAAATACCAAGAAAAGATGATAGAGGATGCCATTGTCTATGAAAACAAGACATATATAATGGGTGTGTAGATTGAAAGAAAACCATCACACATGAAACTAGATCGACACCCTCATTACCAAGAAAGTTTTCAAGAAAGACAAGAATATCGACATTGACATTAACAAGGAAGATGATGGAATAATCAACAATATTCATTTAACATGGCATCACAAAACCATTATTCAACATGATATTACCAGAGACCAACAACTACAACAAATTAGAGAAGTCACAACAACAACACAGAATCAAAGGAAAGAAAATTATGAAACAACTAACTATCAAGGATTAAGATAAAAAAAAATTGAGTTTGGATGGATTGATCATCATCGATGACAACAAGAAAGCAGTAATATAAGGAATTCATATTACTTGGTTTCATCACATGTAACACCCTTAATTTCAAATCATTTAGGACACATATTTTTGAAGGAGGGCACTATGGTATGACTCCAAGGAATGCATATATGGGGTTAAATGTACATGTAATGGGTAAATTCATATGTAATAATGGTCGGCCTAATAAAGGAGCCATGTGTGTAATGTGTAAATATGCCTATATAGAGATCATGTAGTCATTATTCAGGACATGTGATTTGGATATATGAATGTATTGGGGTATTTGAAGGAGGTTCATCTATTCTTTAAGGATTTATTATGTAAATTATATCACTTATCTATATCGGAGTTGAGCATGGTTGGTGTACAAGGTGTGTACTATGGTTTCTTATGGTATTTTAAGGCTTTGGTGCATAACACATAAGAGTCTTTCAAGGATAGTTGAAGAACAAGGCCTACAGAAGGAAGTGATGTTTTAGAAATATATTACTCTCCTATCTCTTGAGGACTAGATATGAAGCCAAAAAAATATATGGTGGGAGGTTCCATAAAATGAAAGGCATTGAGAAGAGCGTTTCCAATAGTGGGAAACTAGTTGGCATGGAGAGTAGGAATGGGTCCAGTGTGGGGGTTAGAGATGAACCTTGGTAGGTTGTGTAAGGTTGTTTAGACTCACAATACCCTTGGTAATCTCTCTAAATATGAAAAGGGTTTGTTTCTTAACAAAGGAAATAGATCCAGTGACCATTTCTATTTGGAATCAAGGATGGTAGTAGAAAATAAACTAGGACTACAAGGCGAGGAAGCTAGAAACTAGATTCATTACCTATAAAGCCTAAAAAAAAGTGCAATAAATATTAGGGAGGGACATGGTGAGAGAGTTTGGTCTAAAAATAGTTCAAGAGGTAGATTCACATCCAAGTTAAGTTATCAAGCAAAGTTAGAGAATGTGGAAGAAGAAGATAAGAAGTGATGGTGGAAGAATATTTGGAAAATCAAGGCTCCCTTAAAAAAAAAATAAATCTTTCTCTACTTAGTCCTTGAAAATAAAATTTGAACCTAAGACAATTGTAAAAAGAGAGCTTGGAAGGTACCAAGAAGATGTATTTTCTACAAAAACTTCGAGGAAAAATTCTTACACATGTTTATAGATTGTCCTTTTGTTAGAGAATATTGGGAGAAATTTTGAAGATGATTTGAAATGGATCATTATATAACCTGTCATCTATTTTGGTACTTTCTAGGTGGAAGATTTGAAGTTATTGGATTGTAGGTCTTGTCTAAAGGGTTAGGTCTCCTTTGGTGGTTTAGGATCCAAAAACTTCTAGAGCCTATTTGAGGCATTAAATGGTTGTTTTGGGGGTCAAAACTTTTCAAATGAACTTTACAACCTCTCAATTGTTTTCTACACATTGAGAGATTTCCAACAACATGAAGTTCACCTTAATTGGAGTTTATATGAGGAAGTTATGCCTCTTTCAAGTTGACCTATCATATTGACCACCATGATGTTGAGTAGATGCCATAACAATTCCTATTACTCACACATGTTGAGCTAGTCACTTGTGGAATTTCAAGAAGATTCTAGTGGGTGTAAAATCCTAACACTAATCAATAGTTGAGCCATCTAAAAACCATAACCCTAACTCTAATCGATATTTGAGGCATGCAGAAACCCTAACCCTAGCCCAAGATGGCTATAATACCATACTAAATATTGGGCTACTAGGATAGGAAGGGGTTACATTCTTATTGTATTTCTATTATTCCATAGTAGAGCAGAGCATCTAGGAGTGGGATATTTAAGCGAAACAAAGGAAGTAGAAGATCATGTTGCAACCATGTAGGTCACCATGTTCATGGAAACTCCATAGTGAGTGTTCTTTCTTTGTATTTTCATTTTATAATTGAGAAGAAAAGAGCAAGGCATAAGCATCACCTTCTAGCTGGGTTTTTCTCATATCAGTTTTTCTCGGGGTACATATTGTGTGAATTGTGTGGATGGTGTGTTATTTTCTTAGTTTATTTCATTTCATTTTCAACTTATTTTAATAATTTGTGAGTTAATCTAGTACTATTAAATATGGAATCTAAAGTAAAACAATGCAATAAGAGATTGCAAAATATTATAACATATGTTGTGACTAATTGCTCAAGTACAATACCCATGACAATTTATAGATCATATTGGTATTAGATAAGCTTGCTTTTGGGGTTTTGTGGGAAATTGTAGGATCTATGAATTGGCGTAAGAAATAAGTCTTAAAACTCTAGCCATGGTGGATGAGTATAGTAACAATCCACAATATGAGTCAAAATAGATATTTTCAAAGCTAGAAGCACAAGTCTCTAACATCTCTCGCAACATCGCCATCCTCGTGGTAGCTCTACAAAGAAAGTTTAGACCTTTTGGGGAGTTTGGTGGCTCCAACTTAGAATATGGATCGGAAGATAAATATGGAGATAACGAATGTCACCCAGAAAATGAGTTGAAAAAGAGATAAAGAAAGAGAGACCAAGTTCTAATTCCATCACTTCTTCCCAATATTTGTTTAAGGTCGAAGCAAAAGTGGACATCAAACCCTACCAAGGTGAGATTGATTTTGTTAAGTTAAATAAATTGTTCCAATAGCAAAAGTGGACATCAAACCCTACCAAGGTGAGATTGATTTTGTTAAGTTAAATAAATTGTTCCAATAGTTAGAAATTTATTTTAGTGTTCATAAAATAGGAGAAGAGAAAAATATTTCATTTTCCCGACTAAAGTTAGAGGACCATTTCCAAACTTGGTGGGAAACTCACATGGAGATGCTTAGGTTGGAAGGTGATCCCATAGTAACTAAGTGGGAGGTGTTTAAAACCCTCATTAAGTCCCAAATCTACCCTATTGGGTATGAAAAGCACCGGTAAATCCATTGGCATTACTTCCAATAGAAGAAAGGGTAAAGTATGCAAGAGTACACAACCAAGTTCAGAAAAAAAATGCCATTATGTTGGGTATATCCCCCAAGAACCTAGATGTAATCCTCAAATATTAGGGAGGACTACATACTGATTTGAGGCAAGTGATTCTCTTTAAACTTAGGATAGTTGATGAGGCCTATGTACAAGCATAATATGTGGAGAATGTGGGTAAGAATAAAGGGAAACCAAGTGGTTTCAATTAGAAGGACCACTGAGATGATTCCAAGGAGGGAAAGAATAAGTGGAAAGGAAAGGACAAGAAGACAAAAACCATTGCACATCATGTTGAGGCAAGGAATGGAAAGTCCTCACTTAAGCATTTTTCGAATATCACTAGGATAAGGTGAGATAGGCGGGAATGTTACCCTGAGTTTATAAGCTAGGTAAAAAATATCAATCAACTCTTAAGAAATATGTTCTTTGACCTAATGCGATTATCAAGTTGTGTGTTGTTGCTAGATTAGGCGGGAATGTTACCCCGAGTTTATAAGCTAGGTAAAAAATATCAATCAACTCTTAAGAAATATGTTCTTTGACCTAATGCGATTATCAAGTTGTGTGTTGTTGCTAAAAAAATGTAAAAATGTTTTTATGTAAATGATTATAGAACAAAAATAAATGAAATAAATAATAGATACAATTTGAAACAAAGTAACACAAGTCTCAATTGACAAAAACTATATTTTTATTTATAATAATTTTTCTGAGTTATAGCCAAAATGCCTATTTTCAAATCCCTGGGAGGGTGAGGAACAAGATCATACTTAGAAGTCTAAGATGGAATTTAACAATCATACAAATAAAACTAACATATGAAATAAAATTACCAAGACTGAACACACTGGATAAACCAAGTCACAATCCCACCAAGTCTTGAATCTGCAAAATAGTCTAAATCAAAACTAAAAATTAATTCAATAATTCTAATAATACCTCATAGATGGCCAAGAGAAATGAATGATCTTTTGAATCATGTCAAATTGTTGCACGGAATTGCAAGTAGTCAACTCTCCCTGATGTATCGTGAAAAGGGACTAATCCCCTCTCGTGGATCCTTGAAGTCTGGCGGTGATGAGTTTGCCAATCACCTGTGGGTTTTGGTC
>CBVK0101871151.1:0-15167 GCA_900067695.1 Picea abies
CGCTGAATGCTCATCGTAGTGGGGTGCTAGCACACCCTCGTCATCATAAGCATCCTCAACGTGTATGCCATCAATCTGCTTGTCACAGGTGCTGGTGTCATGGACCTCATGGGACACTGCTAATGGTGCATGTGGTGTTGCTGTGTCGTCATCCTTAAAGTCAACATAGGTGGGACAAGACGTTGCCCCTTCATCATTAGTACTAGTGACAGACCCTGTCAGCATACTAGTGTCAACGGCCTCGTCATAGACCACTGCTTGGTCCTCCTATCTGCTCACCTCCTCATCATGGCTGGATGCACACTGCGCCACATGGGAATGTGCCTGTGCCACCAATGGATCCCTCTGCTCTTCTGCCATATCTTCCTTCAATCTTCGTCTTGTGCCATTGAAGGAATCATCATCTAGGCCTTTGGGCCAGCTTCCATACTTGATGGTGCAATAGACTCGAAGAGATATAGCTGCACAAAACTCTTTACCCAGTGCTAAATACTCATGATAGTAAGGCAGGTACTTGCCTATCGCTAGTTCGCACTTTATTCCAGCCATGAGCTCCTTCTTGGTCTTCATCTTTCCAACCTCAGTATGCTGTCCTTAACCTCAGTTGACTGCTGCAGATTTCTCTTCCACTGGATATCCCTCAGGCTGGCAAGATCACCAGCTTTGATACCACTGTAATATCCCTAGGGTTTAAGGGCTTTCGAAAAGGGTTTAACCACAAACAAACAATTTTGGGCGGTCTTCCACCTAGTAATTTCACCCACAAACCGTTGGCAAATGTATTCAATCGATTCTAAAGCAGAACCAATGCTCATGTAGCATAACACCAGCAAAAATTATACAATATCTGATATCAGTAATATTAAACCATCAGTAATATTAAACCAGCAGTGACAGCATTCAACAGTATCCAAATCAGCAGTAAAGAGTATCCCAACACAGTATTCAAATCATCAATGTTCAGTACCGACAGTAGCAGTATAAAACCAGCAGTAAACCTCCCTTAGGGCTGCTGTCACAGAATCCAATTATCTGCACTTTGTCTGCTATTATAGCAGCAGTTTGTAACAGAAATACACCAGAGTTAACCCTAGTATCTACCACAGCAATAAACAAATGAACCTGTGCTTAAAGGACTCCTGGCAAAGCTCCAGCCCTCCAGAATGACCTCGCTGTCCTTCTGTCAGCTCCCCCTTGTCTTTGGTCTGCACTATGCTGACAGTTCTAGGGTTTGTCCCTTTTCCAGGAAGCAATTGCAGGGTTTGGCCCTCCTCACAAGGGTTGCTAGGGCTGGAATGGCACCTCAGAACCTCCTTACAAAGCTGGAACAGCCCCACCAAACCCTCAAGCGGCAGCTACAAGGACTGTAGTAACCCTTGGCCTGTATGGTAGTGACAGTGAATGTTCCTCGGCTCAGAAACAGAGTGCGGCTTTCTAGCTGGCAAATTCTGCTCCTTCAGCGCACCTTTCTGCTGCCTCTAAACCTTCAACAGATTGCTAGGTCACCTGTGGTTATGCCTCAGAGATGATGTGAGAACAGGTGTTGAGCTAGGGTGAGACTAGCCCACCGAAACTCAACCAAGATTAAGGGTTAAACAACCCTTTTCAGAGCTGAGGCCAGTGCCTCTCCAAAGGCTAAAGACATCCCAAACCAATTCCTTGTCCCTTTTCAAATGAACGTCTCTTGTATATATAGTTTTCTCTGTTTTCTTGTTCCTCCTTTTTGGCTTGGCTTAACTCCCAAGTTAGGGTCTTTACCCTCCATATGTGGCATATCCCTTACGTTGGGGTTTTTTTCCCCTTTTCTTCTGCCCAGTGGATACTTTTAAACCTCCCCGCTGCCCTCCTTGTGCCACTTTAAGACCCACAGCTCCCTTTTGGTTGGGGACTATGGCCTACAGGGAGCCCCTAAGCCATTACGTCTCTTCTCCGATGGGAGTCAAAGGGGAGGGGATATGGCAGATGGGAGATAAGAAAGGCTTTGCATGGTCCAAATGTATTACCTGATCCTGTTTTGCTGTCTTTCATTATTGCAATCCCTAAGATTTGTTTGATTGCAGGTTAGCACTTGTGATGAGTAATATTGAAAAGCCTTTGTGAGGATTGTGCACCGGGGTATTATTCTACACAGCTTGTAGTGGGCAAGGAATAATAAACCAGAATGCTAATTCGAGCTGTTGTATTTGCTTTTCTGTCTTTTTCTGATGCATTGTATCTCTTGATGCTTCATGTTTTTGTAACGAAATGTATATGCATCTAAATGCGATAAGAGTTTTTGATTGGAAATAATGAGCTTTTCCTGGTCATAGTCAGGTAGGGTCTTGTGCTGGTCAACCCAACCAGTAAATGTCCCCATCAATCCTTCTAAGGGCGGGTTAATCTTGAAAGGTCAAACCAGTATCAACTGTTGAAAGGGCTAGTAGGGGTTGATTCTGTGTCAACCCAGCTATCCAGCAAAGTCATGATTAACCGTTAGAAGGATTAGTAAGCGCTGATCCTGTGTCAACCCAGCTATCCAGTAAAGTCCTGATCAACTGTTAGAAGGGTTATTAAGGGTTGATCCTGTGTCAACCCAGCTATCCAGTAATGTCCTGATCAACCCGGTAAGTTCTGATTATCCCTGGAACTAAAAAACAAGAATTCACACATGAATTGAATTATACCTGACTTGTAATAGTGAGCAAGCATTAATGAATGAATATGCTAATTTGAGTTGTTGCATTTGCATTTGTCTTGTCTTGATACAGATGCATATTTATTTGTTACTTTTTGTATCATTATCATGTACATTATTTTGTTTGACTGCAAGTGAACACCTCTGTTAATAGCAGTAATCACAAGGCTCTATATATCGATTGCACACCAAGGTAGAATTCTGCCTGGCTTGTAGTGCGCAAGGTTCGAGCCAAAATATTTATCTGAGGTGTTACATTTGCAAGGGTATCTCTTTATGCCTTGAGCTCGTGTTACTGTATAGTTTATCATGTACAGCATGTGGTCGACATGCTTTTAAATTACAAAACCTTATCATTGCAAATGATGGTTATGAATATTGCCCTTATGCAAGGATTGAATATTTGGGGTCAAATAAACTCTATGCATTTCTGCGGGGTAATTAATGGGACATGTAGGATATGCTTTGGGCACTGTCATTAAGATATGAAGGGCTTGGCACCAACATGGTCACATGTGAGGTTATTTCCCTTCAGTCTTTTTCGAGTCTATGTTTTTAATAAATTACTGTGCATAAGGACTCGTTTGAACTGCAAGTGCTTGCCTGTGATGACAGTGTAAGCTTGAGTCTCTACAAGATTTGTGCACTGAGGTGGAATTCTACCTGGCTTGTAGTGGGCATGGATTAATGAGCCAAAATGCTAATCTGAGGTGTTACATCAGCATTTCAAGGGGTTTTCCTTGTGTATGTTTTGTCAGGTATAGTGTGTTTTTCAGTACTATCTTAAGCTGCAAACAATTAATTGGAAATAGGATGTTCTGAAGTAGTTGAATCTGAGATTTTAAGGGCTTGCTGCTAACATGGTCACATATGAGGTTATCTGCTTCAGTTTTTTACTGAGCCTGGACTGCTATTTATCATCATTATTGTTCATTTTTTAATGAGTTTATGGTTGTGAATATTGCCTCTTTGCAAGGATTTTATAATTTGGGTCAAATCAACTCTATGCATTGCTGTGGGATAATTAATGGGACATGTAGGATATGCTTTGGGTGCTATCTTTAAGATATGAAGGGCTTGTTGCCAACATGGCCACATTTGAGGTTATTTTCCTTTAGTCTTGTTCAGGAGTTTACATTTTAATAGATCACTGTCCATTAGGATTCCTTTGAACTGCAAGTGCTTGCCTATGATGACAAAGTAAGCTTGAGCCTCTACAGGATTGTGCACCGAGGTGGAATTCTACCCGGCTTGTAGTGGGCAAGGATTAATGAGCCAAAATGCTAATCTGAGGTGTTGCATTAGCATTTCAAGGGGTTGTCCTTGTTATAGTTTGCTGGATATGCTTAGGTTGTTGCTGTCTTTAAGATATCAAGGGCTTGTTGCCAACGTGGTTCTCATTTGAGGTTGTTTCCCTTTAGTCTTGCTCAGGACTTTACATTTTAATAGATTACTGTCCATTAGGACTCCTTTGAACTGCAAGTGCTTGCCTGTGATGACAAAGTAAGCTTGAGCCTCTACAGGATTGTGCACCGAGGTGGAATTCTACCCGGCTTGTAGTGGGCAAGGATTAATGAGCCAAAATGCTAATCTGAGGTGTTGCATTAGCATTTCAAGGGGTTGTCCTTGTTATAGTTTGCTGGATATGCTTAGGTTGCTGCTGTCTTTAAGATATGAAGAGCTTGCTGCCAACGTGGTTCTCATTTGAGGTTGTTTCTCTTCAGTCTTGTTCAGGATAGTATGTTTTAATAAATTACTGTGCATTACGACTCCTTTGAATTGCAAGTGCTTGCCTGTGACGACGAAGTAAGCCTGAGCCTCTACAGGATTGTGCACCAAGGTGGAATTCTACCTCGCTTGTAGTGGGCAAGGATTAATGAGCCCAAAGGCTAATCTCAGGTGTTGCATTAGCATTTCAAGGGGTTTTCCTTTTGTATGGTTTGTCAGGTGTATTGTGTCTGTCAGAGTTAAGTGATGTTCTGAAGTTGCTGTCTCTGAGATATTAAGGGCTTGCTGCTAACATGTTAACATATGATGTTATCTGCCTTTTAAAGGCCCGCTGCTGACATGGTCACATATGAGGTTATCCTCAAGTTTTTTTAATGAGCCTGGTATGTTATTTATCATCATTATTGTTCATTTTTTAATGAGCCTGGTCTGCAATTTATCATCATTGTTCATTTTTAATGGGCCCTGTCTGCAATTTATCATCATTATTGTTCATTTTTGAATGAGCCCGGTCTGCATTTATCATCATTATTGTTCTTTTTTTAATTGTGCACTGAGGTGGAAACCTACTTGACTTGTTGGACCAAAATGCTAATTTGAGGTGTTGCATTTGCATATTTTGTGTTCTTTTAGTTGTAGTTTTCAACTATAGCCCATTTGATTGGTACTATCAAACACAAACAAACCGTGGCAAATAGGATAGCTTATGTTGCTGTCTTTGAGATATGGAAGGCTTGTTGCCAAAATGGTCCAATGTGAGGTTATCTGCCTTCGTTGTTGTTTATGAGCCCGGTCTTCTATTTTTCATCAATAGTCTTCATCATGTCAACAGTAAATATGTAACATACCCAGCGACCTTCATAAATCGTTGAGGTGACGGGGTGCTTGAAAAGTCCATAAATTCCTTTTAGATACCATAATGTAACATATCCAACCATTGCTATAAAACGTTGAGGTGACTGGGTACTCAAAAACTCCACGTAACAGCGGAAATGAAGCAATATCAGCCTTCAAACATTCCATTCCAATGTTAAACATTAATGCAGTCCTATGATGCATTCATCCTCGATTACGCAAATTAAATACAAAAACACAGAACTTAACAAACCAGAATAATAAAATGCAAAATATAAAACACGATATATCAACAATTTCTGCATAATTATAACATAATAGAAAAACACTTGTCTTTATGGGAAAATAAACCAATTGGCTGCAGATGAAGTATGTTCCTCCTAGCCTTGGGCTTTTTGTCAAACTTAATCTTTGTACGATAGAGTCCACGCTTGATTTGAGGCTATAAATCCACGAGGGTCAAGTTTTGAGGTTTTTCTCTAAGTACTCTTACTCAACCATTAACTAGAAAACTTTGACAGATCCATCTTTGCTAAACAATGCCTTAGGCTATTCCTATTCCCTACCCGTGCTACAACATAGGTTGGCCAAGGAATCTCTATTGGGATTCTCGGTGACCAATCCAATCACCTACATGTTTATAGGACTTCTGTTGCTATGATATCTTCACCAAATCTTTCTCATAGAAGCACTATGATTATACCATAAATAAAATGAAACATCATAAACCTGTAAGAAAATACACTAGATGGTGCGATCAAATAATCCTTTTCTCTATTCTTCCATTCGTGCCATTATTTGTACTATAATTCTTGCATGATTGAATTCTTTGGAATATATTTGCATGCCAACCACTCACCATGTGTCTTCATGTGAAGTCCATGTTTCACCTCTAATCCTACATTTAGAATCATATAAACAATGGTTAATTAATCCAGGGTTTATCATCAATGGATTAATAATCAAGGTTTAAGTATGTAGGTTAAGTCACTAGCTTAGATTCTCCTCCATTAGCCCCCTCTCTAAGTCTCATACTAGTCTCCCTTCTCTTCTCCCACTTGTGGAATCATAGCCACTCATCTCTTTTTAGTCGTCTTTTGTTTGTAGTTATTAGGGTTTTCATATTAACCAAATGTACAATTACAATTCACAAATGGTCTTGGCTTACAGTGATATCTTCCTTACTTTTACATTTACATCATGGGGTCAAAATTAGGGGTATTATGTTTCCCTCCACCTTAAATTTGCACTATCCTTTGTGCATATCAACATTGATTATAATAACAAAACTTTACATCAAAATTTCAAAATAAATGTGGGTATTCTTCTCGCATGACATATTTCAACTCCCATGCTACTTCCTTAGGGTTGTAGTGCGTCCATAGAACCTTTTGATTCATTAGAAATAGATGCCTTTCTAAAAACCCTTACCATTACCATTTGTATGTAGCACAGAGGCTCCACCACTCTATGTGCATTATTACCACCATTAGTGCTTGTTTCCTTCTCTAAAGCACCTTCCAAATCGGTGAATGGGATTCCACCCATGTACTACTTGCCTCCAAGCTATTGACATTAATCTTGTTGAAGAATTCTACATGCCCTGAATAGATGTCCTTGTTATCCACTTTTCATAAATAGTCTAAAGTTTCCTCCACCTCAGACTTTCCTCCAAGCTATTGACATTAATCTTGTTGAAGAATTCTACATGCCCTGAATAGGTGTCTTGAATAGATGTCCTTGTTATCCACTTTTCATAAATAGTCTAAAGTTTCCTTCACCTCAGACTTTCCTCCAAGCTATTGACATTAATCTTGTTGAAGAATTCTACATGCCCTGAATAGGTGTCCTTGTTATCCACTTTTCATAAATAGTCTGAAGTTTCCTCCACCTCTGATCCCACCAACACATTGTACTCTTGCTTAGGATATCTCATGGCCATTTGAATGCATCGAGGGAGATAGGATATCTAGCCTCTTAGAGAAGATGGCCACACTTGCCAACAAATCATCTGAGTAATCAACCAATTCTTGACCCCCTTTCATTTTTCCTAGTTCATTTTAATGTTTTTCTATAGAGGATGTGCTTAATCTCTTTTAGTTCATTTTATTTTTTTAGGAAACAATTATGTTTTTCCATGATCCATAACATTGTTGATAGAGTCTCTTCCAAATCGTTGTTCCATTTGCTTCCATGCAAAGATTATTTAGGGTAAGTTTTTGCAAATTATTTCCCTTACTCATTTGCTTATGTGAATGTTTGTGAAATTGCATCAATAAGGTCAAAGGATGCTAGTGCTTTTTTTGGTCGGTATGTAGTGAGCATAACCATCACCTCCTCTTTGGATGGGTTATATGTGCACGGTTGAATGTGTGATTTTTTCTATTCTTTAGAAACATTCTCATTTATCTCTATTTTTCTAATATGCATAAAGCTAAATAAGTGGTTCCAATAAAGCTAACGATAAAGTTGTAATTATATGTTATTTTTTTCTTTTGTTATTGCATAAAGTAGTGAGGTGCATGTACAACATAGTATGATAGAGATGTTATCACATTTCTCATGTGGATTATGATAGAGATGTTATCACATTTCTCATGTGGATTATGCTTATATGTCGGCCTACAAAAATACATAGTATGATAGAGATGTTATCACATTTCTCATGTGGATTATGATAGAGATGTTATCACATTTCTCATGTGGATTATGCTTATATGTCGGCCTACAAAAATACATAGTATGATAGAGATGTTATCACATTTCTCATGTGGATTATGATAGAGATGTTATCACATTTCTCATGTGGATTATGCTTATATGTCGGCCTACAAAAATATAGAATACTTGTAACAAATAATAGTAATACTAAATGTTAGCCAAACATAGTAGATTTTTTAATGAATTTTGATTCATTTAAATTGGAGATTTAATGTGATTGATTTAATTTTTAACTTAGAAATTATGTTTTTAATAATTAAATTAATTTTATTAATAGTGTAGTTTCATTTCATAATGGGATTTATTATAGGTTTGTCTAAAATAGAAAAATTACGAGGAAAATTTTACATGTAAACATATTTGATCTTTCAAAAAGTATGTGTTTCAAAGAGTATGTGCACATCATCCACCTACATCATACCACGATATTGACGTTGTCATGTTTGTTATGTAGGTAATGCTAGTATGCTAGCATGTTTGAGTTACATATGTTCTTGTAATATAAAAATTGTTATATATAGAGAAAAAAAGAGATACTAGAGTTACACATAAATACAAACACTATAGATATGATATTTACACATAAATATCGTTAGCCCTCTTCATCTCAACCTAAATCCATCTTAAATGATAAAAAAATTTATACCTTAAAATATTTGATCCCTTTTAGTGCTTGATAAATCCATAATTAAGGTGGATCTGTGTTGGTTTATACTTGTGTGTTCTCTTATGTGGGGATGAGTAGGAGATGATAGGAAGTGACAACAATGACAAGGGGAGAGGGTGGGAACAAGGAGGCTAGGATGTGGGGGGGTTGCACAAGGATGGAGGAAAGATAGGAGGGTGTGTGGAGACAAAGTAGGGGAAGTGGGCAATGAAAAGGAAGATGAGGGGGAGATTGGGGGGATGTTGGTAGTCAAGAGAAGAGGAGTGGGGAATGAGGGATAAGAGGAATTTAAGGGAGAGGAAAAGTGGAAAATGTGTGGGGCATGTTGACGTGGATGGGGGGTCATGAGGGAGAAGGGGGTGGAGAGAGGTTACCTATGGATAGGAGGTAACAATAATTATCTTAGAAGATACTTATGAAAATGAAGGTTATATAATGTAAGCCATATGTAGATACATAAAATGGTCTATCTAGAATCAAATGTGAAGAAACAATAAGGGACTTGGAGGGATCACATGCTTGGTGAAATATTTTACAAGAAAAATCTCTAGGAGAAAAATGGACACCTACAATGAAGTTATGCTCATATGACTTACTAGTGGTTCATATATTATGCTCTGCAAAGTTTCAATAGTGCCCAATTGATTCATGCATTTGCGTGGTTGACCTTTGTCTTCCTTGCTCGATCTTGTTAGATACCTAATCATTGGGATTATGATACATTGTAAATAGTAAGAGTCATTCAGACTCCTTGGAAGATAAAACCAAAGGTCAATTATGATTGTATTAATGTATGGCTCACTTTAATGAAATGCAATTCAATTCGTGGAGTTACTCATCCATGACCTGACAATGGTGTCAAAGCCTAGGTTTTCTTGATAATTCCATGATATTACCTTCGTCTTATCTGCTTCCTCCCTCTAATTGTTCTTCCTCATCAAGTTCAGTTCATTCCAAAGTGTTTCATTTTCAAGTGTGAAACATCTAAATGTCTCGAGATTCAACTTCCACATATAGATGCTGATATTTTCACCACCTTGCACCACTTTGACGTGAAGGCATTTTGTCGAATGAGGTTCTTTTGTGGTGATTTTTTTACATAGTTTTGACCCCAAAGTTGGATATTGAAAGCATGTTTTATAAATAAATATCAATTTTCATTAATTTGGGATCGTGCATTAATTTATTTCAGATAAAATTAACAAGATCAATGATGAAAAAAATGGAATATATCCAAATTCATAGTGAAGAAGGTTCTACCTTGGTTATACTTGCCCCATAAAATATTCTACAATGGTATCACTTTTGCTATCACATTTTGCATTTGTTGCTTTGCACAATTTGTTTTTTAAGACAATCTTTGAATCCTTTGGTTCTTTGTGATTTTTGTGTTTTAGTGAAATTTATCGAGGAAAAAGCATTATCTTGCTTTAATTGTGGGTGTGGTGCTTAATGATGAAGATAATTATTCGGAATGGTCAAGGAATATTAAGCATAACCTGATCTTCAATGATATTTGGGATGACATTTGTGATGGTGAGACCAAACCTACCAAACCAAAGGTAGATAAACAAATATCCATATGGACGAATAAAGATAAGAAAGATTATGCTTTTGTTGCTTTTGTAAGTGAAGAGGTGAGTCATCATATCATATTTATCAAATATTTTTGGAGTTCTTTGAAGAAGTTGAAATATTTGTATGATTCACATTCAAAGTTGGAGCTAATTGAATTGCAGTTGAAGCTTTTCAACCTAGGTTTGAAGGATAATGATCCCATGGATTTAACATCAAAATAATAGCCATCATGCAAGACATAGATGCTACCTATGTGAAGATAGACATATTGATCTCATAACCTTCATGAATAAGACAAATCAACTCACTAGAGAGATTGTGTGTCTTGCTAAAAAATAGAAGAATAGTTTGCATGATTTTTCTATGGGAGAAGGTAGTAAGAGAAGACACAAAAAGAAGAATTTCAGAGTTAAGGGGGTAGGCACAATCAAGGTGAGAGATCCCATCTTCACTGAGTTCGTTGTGGTAAGAATGGACATGAAGAAAAGACATGTAGAATCCCATGGGAGAAGATCAAATACAAACATGAACAAAAGGAAGATAGGTAAATATTCTGAATCCACTCATTTTGTTGTTTCTCATTGCAATATTGGCATAAATGAAAATTTGTTCAAAACTTTATTTGATTCTTGGAGAGATGCCTGATTGTTGGACTCCGATGCTACTTGCCACATGATATTCCAGAGATTTTTCTTTGAAGAATTGAATGACAATGTAGAGGGTGCAATATACTTTGCAAATAGATCAAGTGTCAAACCTACAAGAGTTGGCACCATTAGGCTCTAATTCCTTTTGCATGATGTTCTCTATCTTCTTGATTTATGGGGAAACTTATTGTCTTTTGTGCACATTCGATATAAATACCATTCCATTCACATGTTCGATGGAAAAAGTGAAATAATAAGGTCTTCTGACAAGATGGTTGTCATGAAAAGATAGGAGGATGAAAGATTGTTGAAGTTGAAAGGGACATTTGCGCATGCACATAATTCTGCATACCTTCGTCACCATGATGAAGTTAAATTGAAATCCAGTCTCTTGTGGCATGCTAT
This sequence comes from Picea abies, assembly GCA_900067695.1. Lineage (NCBI taxonomy): Eukaryota > Viridiplantae > Streptophyta > Pinopsida > Pinales > Pinaceae > Picea > Picea abies. Next base: position 11,276 of record CBVK0101871151.1, read on the forward strand.
ATTTGGGCACATAAATTATGATATTACTCATGTGTTGAAGAAAAATGATGTTTTTGGTTTGCCTACCATTCCAAGGAACTTGAAGCAATATTAGGCATGTATCGTTGATAAACACATCAAATAGCCTTTTCATGATTCCAATTTGAGAGCACATAGAAAGATAGAGTTGATACACTTTGATTTTGTGTGGCCCCATTCATGTTCCATATACCTTTGGTAATAAATATATCATGTTTTTTTGTTGATGACTACATCAAGAGGTGTTAGGTTTAATTGTTGAAACATAAATCTCAAGCTTTTGAAACATTTAAAAATTTTCATTTATGGATTGAAAATGAAATACAATCTCGTAGTGGCACTCTTCATATTGATAATGGAGGTTAATATACTTCTATTGAGTTTGAAAACTATCTTTTCCAATATGGGGTCAAACATCAAACCATTATTCCATACAATTCTTAGCTAGAAAGAATGAACATGACACTCTTAAATATGATGTCTTCAATGTTATTTTTAAGAATATGAAGTTGATGTTTTGACATGATGTAGTTATATGTGTAGTATATGTGTGAAACAAAAGTCCATATCATGCTCTTGGGAAAATGACTCCTTATGAAATGTGGTATGGCCACATTCCGTTGGTGAGGCATCTCAAGGTTCTTGGTTCCACCTATTATGCCTTAATTCTTAAGGAGCAAAGAAACAAACTTGGTGCAAGGAGTGGAAAGTGCGTCTTCTTGGGGTATTCAAATAACACCAAATCATATCATATTTATGATGATATAAACAAGAAGTTCATTTTTTCCAGAGAGGTGTTTTTTCTTGAATTCACCAAGACTAACAAAATTGATGAGTGACAAATTGATCATCTGGATAGTTTCACCCATGTAAAGACATATCATGAGTTTGATGATGAGATTCCACATATTGAAGAGGGATCCATATCTTGGATCAATCTATGGAATCTCCTTTTAAAGTGCCATCCCCCTTATGTAGAATCCAACCACTTGATCAGAACAAAAAGTTCAATTGGATGATGTGATTGAGAGGATTAAAAGGCTTAACCTTGATGGGAATGCAACACCATCTCAATCATTGGAGCAACTTTGACCATCATATAAATGTCCAAAACAACTTATAATGACACTTGAAAGTGTTCATACTAATTATGTTGGAAATCTTTGAACCATAAGTTCTACAAGACAAAATGATGGAGGTGATGTAGATAATTCAATTTAGATGATGTAAATGATATGGATGTTTTATATGATTGTGAATTGAATTTATCTACTAACATTGAACCAAATTCCTTTGAAGAAGCAACTTCTCATGATGAGTGGAAATAAGCCATATGGAAAGAGTATGATGCTCTCATCAAGAATGGGACATGGAAGTTGGTGGATCCTCCATTTGGAACCAAACCAATTGTCTGCAGGTGGGTCTATAAGAACAAGTACAAAATCAGATGGCTCACTTGATAAGCATAAAATGAGGCTTGTGGTGAAAGGATTTGCATAAAAATAAGACATAGACTAAGAGGGGACTTTATTCCCTCACAAAAAAATGGGGTACCATTCATGCTTTGTTGGCTTTTCCAACACATAATAGGTGGAATATTCATCACATGGATGTGAAGACATTTTTGAATGGAGACTTGAAAGAGAATGTATACATGTCTCAACTAGAAGGATTTGTTGTGAAAGGTCAAGAACATAAGGCATGCAAGCTCATCAAGTGTTTGTATGGCCCAAAGCAAGCATCTCATGCATGGTATGAAAAGCTAGTTGAGCATATTTTGAAGATCAATTTCAATAATTTTAATCTTGATGATGCAACTTTGTTAAGAAAGTTGTCAAAATTGTTGTATATCTTGTGGTGTATGTAGACAATCTTTTGATAACTAGGAACAATGAAGTAGATATTGCATCCATAAAGAAATAATTGAATAAGGGTTTTGATATGAAAGACATGGGACATATTCACTACTACTTGGGTATTGAAGTAACTTAGAATCCAAAGCATGTATTCATTTCCCAAAATAAGTACATTGGAGAATTGTTGAACAAATTTGGCATGGTTGATTGTAATCCTCTCTCTAATCCAATGGAGCAAAATGTGAAGCTTACATAAAAAAAAGGAATGATTTTGAGGATGCAACTAAATATAGACAATTTTATGGGAGTCTTGTCTACCTTACTATTGCCACACCATTATTGCAGTTGGGATCCTTTATAGGTTCATGCAAAAACCTTGTGAAGGAAATTGGTGTGTTGCAAACATAGTTCTAAGGTACTTGAAGGGAAGTCAAGACTTTGGGCTAAAATACTCTTAAGGTGGAGGACTTCAAACTAGTTGGACACACAAATTTAGACTTTGATGGAGATAAGGGGAATGGAAAGTCTACTTCAAGATACCTCATGAGTCTTGGATCAACAACTATCTATTGGAGATCACACAAACAATTCATTCCAACAAATTCTACTACATAGGTAGAGTATGTGGCTGCTACAAAGGCAACAAAGGAGATTGCATAGCTCAAGAAGATACTAGAGGATTTGTAGGAGAAACAAGTGAATGTTACTCCACTTTTGATTGACAACACTTATGCAATAAAGTTGGCCAAAACCCTATATTCCATGATCGAACAAATAACATCAACATGAAGTACCACTATTTAATTCGACATCATGTAGAGGCCAAGACCATTTAGTTGATACATTGTTACACAAGTGAGAAAATTACAGACATCTTCACCAAAGCAGTTGGAAGGGAAAAGTTTGAAAAGGTAAAAAGAATGATTGGACTTACAAACACTCCTTCAGATTAAGGGGGGGAATGTTAGATACCTAATCCTTGGGATTATAGTATATTGTAAATATTATTTTAGGAGAAATATGAAGAGTCATAGGTGAATGTAAATATTATTTTAGGAGAAATATGAAGAGTCATAGGTGAATAGGAAGAATCATTCAAACTTTTAGAAGATAAAACCAAATGTCACTTTTGGTTGTATTAATATATGGATCACTTTAATGAAATGCAATTCAATCCATGGAGTTAATCATCCTTGGTCCGATGTTGTCGGAAAAACCGGTCTATGCGGACACAGACTAATCTCCCTAGACTCGAACACCATGACTAGAATACCTTTTAATCAATGGTTTTCCTTGCTAGTTGTAGTTTCCAGCTCCGTCCTAAGACTTGTGGGTAATAACCCGTAAGAAAACACAAGTCAACAAGAGCGAAAGAAACAAAAGTATAATTTGATAAAACATATGCAAATGATCAAGGAGAAATGCAACAAAGATAACCTAAAATGGATAGCATTTGTGGGAAATACCATATATTGTTGTATTAATAATAATGGAAGAGATTACAATTAGAGCCTTGATGTTGTGAAGTCCCTCCCAATGATACCTTGCTCCAATACACACCCTTTGCTTCTATGAATTTTGACACCATAGGTTTGATACTAGCCCAACTAGATCAAAATTCACCTTAAGAAAGTCAAAGCTAAAGCCATGATTGGCCACTATTCATGATTACCTTTCTTCATGAGAGATGCTTCCTTTTATAGATTTGAAAACGAAGGGTGATAAGCTTAGGATCTCACCAAATCAGGAATACGGGTGAGATTTGAATCGATCGAAGGACACCTCATCCTCGAAGATTCTATTCTAGAAACTTTTCGAATTTCTTCTTTTTTTCTTCGTACGAACAATGTCGCACCCTATGAACGAGCAACATGTGACACTATCGAAGGCTACTGTGCTACAACATGCATCATTTAATGATGTCTTAGTCTGTAAAGGAACACAATGCGACATTCATAAATTAGGTTTTTTTTAAAGGAAATTTCCATAGTTTCATCTCTCTAGGAAAGGTTTTTCTT
>CBVK0101871160.1:0-46468 GCA_900067695.1 Picea abies
TGGAAGTGCTTGAAAGTCTGTCGCAAGGAGTGTGTGCAAGGGTTTTTCTGAAAGACTTGGAATTGGGAAGTTCAGAAGGATCTGAACCTTCGAAGGAGCCGAAGGAAGGCATAGTGACGTCGAACCACAGGAGGACGAGTTCTCAGAGAAAGAACGGATGGTGGGAATTCTCTAAAGAGAATTCGTGAAGTCCCGTGAGCCGTCAGATCTCATGGAGGATGAGGGGAGTTACCACGAGTATCCCTAAGGATTCTAAGCTCACGAGGAGTAGGACTGTAGATCCAAGCCACAAGGGCCTTTGGATTTGCACGAGGATTTCTATATCGAGGTTTCATAGGTTGAAGTCTCGTAAACTTTTCAACGGGCATCACGAAATCATGAAACGCGAAGTCCCAAAAAGGCTAAAAGAACAGTGTGGGGCCACAATAGTTAGCGAGTGGATAGGTGGCGCACTATTGACATGGAGTTAAACTCTGTTGACCATTTCGGAGTTTCAGGGAGTGAAGTTCTGAATTCTTGGCATTAGGATTTGCGATATTGCGAAGTCTGAAATCTCGATAGAAGTGAAGTGGCATTGAAAAGTCAAAGCTCAAGAGTGTATTGGAGTTTCGACAAATCAGGATTCAAAAATCACGGGAACAAGTTGTTGGATACCTAGACCACTGAAATCACGATAGGGAAAAGTTCGAAAGAGGAAGAGGAAGGGTCAACATTGACTGTTTTCGGGTTTTTGAGATCTGAGAGACGAGTGCGTGACCAACGGCTCTTCCGATCTCACCCAACGGATTCGTGAAAGTGCGAAGTCCAATTTCCCGAAGAAAAAGGGGAAATTATTGAAATTGATTATGGGTGCAGATTTCCCGAAAGGGAAATAGAAGTGCCATTCTGAAAGCTCTTCGGGCTAGTGTAAAGGGAAAGATCCTGTGTTGATGTGGACCTTCCGACCTGCGGGTTGTGGAGGGAGCATGCGTCATCAAAATATATTAGAGATCCAATCATAAACATACAGATACATTAATACACAATTTATATTAATGAGTGAAATGTACAAAACTATGGAAATACATAGTGAAAGAATCACTAGAATGGTGGTATCTTATCTCTGAGAAGAGATGTGACGGTTTTTGAGGAAAAGGTATAGAAAACCTTACTCAAGAATTTTCATATCTTTTCAGGCTAAGGTAAGATAGTTGGAAATGTCACCCAGGGTTTATAGCCTAAAAAAATCGCCTAATCCACATGTATTAAGTACAAGGGACCAAGGTTGGTTTTTATATATTATATATAACAATGCAAAAGAAATATATATATTTTTTTTTACATGAATGTGTACACAAATTACAAGAATGTGTAGATGGAGATAAAAGAAAAAGAGTGGACTAGATCATTAAAACACATGTGGGAGGCTGAGACAATAATCCAATTTTCATATTTATTTCATTCTAAGATACAAAACTAAGTTCTCTTTACAAACCCCTGCGAGGGTAGGGACCAAAGTCAGATTTAGAAGCCTTCAAGGGGCACCATACAAAAAGACTCTAACAACAAAAAGAAAACTCAAGATAAATATTTGGATCAACTTTCCACAAAATGATGTCACTTGACTCTTCATGATATTATTTATCAGCCATGAAATTCAATTGATAAACAAACAAGAATACACAGAATGCCAAAGATAAAGCAAACACCTTTAAAACAAGCTTCTGAAATATGTGATTCAGTTTTTGAATCTCACTGCCTTCAATAACACCCTATTGTCATCAAGAGGGTTAAGCCTTCTAGTAAACTCAGAATGAATGAAAATGAAAGTATATCACTAGTAAAAAGAAAACCTTATGGCTATAGTTCTCCTTCTATTCTCTCCCTCCTTTGTCTCTTCATCTCATTGAGATTTTATTCCTTCTCAATAAGTTATGGTAGTTCAACTACCTTTCTTTAGTTAAGCCAAATTATTTTAACTAATTAGTTGAGAAAAATAACAATAGTATATATAAATAAGTGTCTAATAAAATAATAATTAAATAGATGGGACCCCTTGTGACTCCCAATTATTTATTTTAATAATCATCAAACATGAAATATAAAACCCAATCATTTGATTTAAATATCCTCCTTGTAACTCCTGTGCTCATATTTATAATCAAATATTTAAATATCAACAAAATATAATATGACCATATCCAAAAATAACATTATATCCATGCTATCCAAAAAATTGCATAAATATATGCTTGTTTTATGAAATATTGTCAACGTGAAAGGATTGCCTTTAACATAAAAATTAACATTTAAACATCATCAAAAACCATATTTACTGTGAGAGGCATTTGGCCTCTTTTCACTGCTGTCCCCTTTTGATCTTTCTGTGGTAGCCTTAGGCTGATTGGAACCTTGAGGATGAACTGTGCTAATAAAACGAGAAACATCATCTTTAAGATGAAGGTGGGAGGACATAGGTTTGGAGGACTCTATGGATGATTTGGAGGCAGTGGACACACCTTTTCCTTTATCCTCCACAGTCTTGGGAACATCAGTTTTTAACCTTTTACTAGCATGAGATGACTACACAGGTGAGACAAAATGATCATCTTGGGAAATTTGATTCTTTGGCGGTGGAGCAAGGGGTAATGGCAAAGAAGAAGTAGGCCAACTGTCGTGATGAACAACAGACTGGTGGACAATCTCTTGGCATCCATTATTGGCAGACGGTTTTGGTTGCACTAATACACGAGGAGGGACTCAGATACTGGAAAAATTTTTATGTGCTTGCAAGGGAGGTTTTTGAGGTCGGGGTTGGAGGATCTCATGGGAAACTAGGTTGAAGAACCCGTCTTGAAAAAGATGATTCAATTCTTGTGGATTGGCATCTAAATGTATGGAAAACAGAGGTCGTCTATGACCTCTTTGCCAATTTCCTCTGCCATTAATGCCTCTTCTGAATAAATGCATCCTGAAGAAATGTTCCAATTAGTTATGAAAAATCTTTTCAGTCCATACATCAATACCCTACCCAAATAAAATCAAAGGTTGGTTCTATCATTCACAACAGAAGCACATGCAATCCATCCATTCATCATACTACTGAAATCAATAATTAATTTCCATTGACCAGGGAATGATAGAGATATTGGGAAGATGATAGGCTTGTAAGGAGAAAAACGTGGTATAATGAACAGGAACCACCAATGGATACTGTTCAAGAAAACACAGAAGCAATTTCCATATAAAAACAATATTTCCAGTTCAAAATTTCAAATGTCAGCCACTTCTTTTTCTTTTATTTCTTTTAAAATGCAATTCATAATAACAGAACAGGGAATTAAAATGAATTTGGAAATATGGTGGGCTTGTAAAGAGAGAAAAGTGGTATAATGAACGAGAAATGAGATGGATATTATTCCATTATATAAAATAACATTTTTTCTTCAAAATGACACACCCTCAATTGCCAAAAGAACATTTTTAACTATAGGCAATTTCAAACTTCAAGACACAACAACTTCCATATCAAACCCAAAACATAACTTCAAGATTGTCAAACTCAACCATTGAATTTCCACCTTTTCTTCATACATGTTTGATCAAACAACAACATAATTTATAGACATAATTTTCACAATTCCAACTAACAACGATCATATTCAGATCACTTATACAAGACATCGGGAGGTCAAGGAAAATAACATGCCATCAACCTTAATAATTTATATCAAACCAATTATAATTTTTTCTCAATGGACTTGGTTTGAGAACCTCTATTTTATTAGTTGGTTACCATTTCTTTTTCCCAAAAATCAAATGAATCCAAACATCACAGAGGTAAAACATTTATAACCAATTTCTTCCACTATACAATTTTATTTCTTTTTATTTGCAGAGTTCTTTTTATATGATAAACTATCAATAGAATCATTAAAATAATTAAAACCAGATCAAATCAAGTGTGCAATGGAGTGTACCATAAGTCAACAACTCTTCAACATATGAGGTTGGTATCACAACTTTCAGTATTTGTTACGACCACCATGATGACTGACTCATTGCCTGATTTAGGTAATCCCACAATAAAATCCATAGAGATGTCCCTACAAATAGTGGGTGGAATCAGAAGCGATTGTAGTGTGCCAAGAGATTTGATTGTTTCTCCCTTGTTGCATTAAAAAACATCACATCCTTCCAAAAAAGTGCGAACTTCCTTTTTCATACCATCCTAGAAAAAATAATGTTTGACCTAGTCATAGGTTTTGGTAAACCCTCAGTGCCTAGTTGTGAGTGTATCGTGAAGATAAGAAAGCATCGTTGATTTAAGTTGTGACTTTTTACTTAAATACAAATGGCCTTTGTATAAAATCTCAACATTGTGCCAAGAATACCTTAGTGAAATTGGAGAGTTGGCTTGCAATTGTTGGATCAAATGTGAAATTTTAGGATCTTGGAGCCATTCCTGGCGAACATTTTGGAGACTATCTGGTACAATGAAGGAGAGGGAGAAAAGGGACCCTTCATCTTCATATTTTTTTGAAAGAGCATCAACAACCAAATTTTGTTTTCCTTTCTTGTAAATTATCTCATAATCATATCCAAAGAGCTTAGTCACCCATTTTTCTTGATCTTGGGAGGAAAGTTGTTGCTCCATAAAATATTTGAGGCTTTGATGATCTGTATTAATTTGGAAGCGTTTCCCCAAGAGATAATGGTTCCATAGATCCATGGAATGGATAATAGCCAACATTTTCTTTTCATAGATTGATTGGCCCAAATGGATTTCTTACAATTGTTTGTTGGTAAATGCAAAAGGTCTTCCCTCTTGCATAAGGATTTCTCCAATTCCTCTCTCGGAGGCATCACATTCTAGGATAAAGGTCTTTGTGAAGTCATGAAGGGCCAAGACTGGAGTAGTGAAAATAACCACCTTCAAGGATTGAAAGGGATGATCAACTATGAGAGTCCAAGTGAAATAATTATTTTTAAAGAGAGAAGTGAGGGGTGCCACAATATTTCCATAATTTTAAACAAACTTGTGATAAATAGCTTGTTAAACCTAGAAAACCACCCAAGATTTTGATAGTCTTGGCGCAAGGACAATATGGCATTGCTTCAATCTTCTTAGGATCCAATTAGACACCATTATTGCCAACAATATGACCTAATTACTTGACTTCTGAGGTGCCAAAGGAACATTTAGAGTGTTTGAGGAAAATTTAGTGATGAGAGAGTAGATGGAGAACTTGATCCACATGTGAAAGATGGGATTACCAAGTTTTACTATAGATGAGAATATCATCAAAGAAAACTAAGACAAAATGATGGAGAAAAGGACAAAAGACATGATTCATGAGGCTTTGGAAGGTGGAGGGGGAATTACACTGACCAAAGGGCATGACCAATAACTCATAATGACCCTCATAAATTCGAAATGAAGTCTTGGGGATGTCAAATGCTTGCATAAGTAGCTGGTGGTAGCCAGAATGAAGATCAAGTTTATTGAAGTACTGAGAACCACTCACCTCATCCAAGATATCATCAATGATATGAATGGGAAACTTGTCCTTGATGGTGAGTTTATTGAGGTCACAAAAGTCAATACACATGCACCAAGCACCTTCTTTCTTAAGTACCATGGCCATAGGAGAAGAATAAGGGTTGGTACTAGGGAGGATAACACCCGCTTGGAGAAATTCCTACATTATTTTCTCAATTTCATTATTTTTGGATAAGGGATGATGACAAGGGTGAACATTGGGAGGAAGACTTCCAGGAACAAGGGGGATGGAATGATCATGAAAACCACTAGAAGGTGGAAGTCCCTTAGGAGTGGAAAAAACAACTTGATGTTTGGAGAGGATAGCTTGGAGGTCAATATGCACAAAGGGTGTCTCAACTGCTTGAATGGAATGGAGTTGATAAATAATACCAAAGTGATCTCTCTTGAGGATATTTTCCATGTGATGGGAATTGATGATCTCATGAGAACCAACTATGATACTTTGGAATTGATACGGTTGTCCCTTCGGTTGGAATTTCATGGTTAATTTCTTAAAATCCATAAGAATGGGAACCAAAGTGCATAACCATTTAGGACCTAGCACAATGGAACTGTAACACCCTATTTCCCCCAGTCTGTAAAAATAACTATATTGGCCAAGAACTATGGCAAACTCAAATATATGAATGTTTGATTTGACAGACCTTTGTATAAAAGGTTAATGAATGTAAATTATGTTATGAATATGTGTTGCATGACTGCTCAAAGGGGGATATGCTAAAAGAGACCGCGATGGCTAATGAGAGGTGGTGGAAGGGACCTGGAATGGTTGCATTAACTTCTACCGAGCCAGTACCGTACTGGTTTTTACTTGCTCAAAGACCAAAGCAACTCTCTGACCCTGGAATGGATTTCCTATCAGATTGGTAGGTGGGGAGGTTCCTCAAGAGTTAATGAGGGGATGGGGGTAAACCAACCATCCGTAAAAGCTCTCAAACTTGACCACAGATGGGGAAATTCATGCCACACACAATATTGCAGAAAAAAAGGCAAGAGAGGAAGTGTGGTAAGGGGTAGAGAGAAAGCGCACGTGACAAGGATCGCAGAAGAGAGCTGGAGAAAATCTAGAAACACAGGGAGTTCTGAACATAAGAGAAGGAGAGTAACCTTCGTCCTAGATTATTTTTCTGTATCAGGAGAATGAGCGTAACCTTCGTCCTTGACTTCTGTTGAGCTGGAAGTAGGAGAATGAATCTCAAAGCATCGTGGTTTAGCTCGGGGGTGGCTAGTGGAAAATCCATTTGGATTCACTGAGCCTATGGTTGGGTGGAAACGAGCACCCCTCTCAGCAGTTTCATCACGCCTGGTGGATCTGATAAGTGTTTTACGCCTTTTATTTTGAATTGAATATCATGAATACATGCTCATGTTTATATGCTCATAATTATTTCTGTGTGGAATTATTGCCTGGTGTTTTAGACTGGAAATAATGGATGCATGTATATACTTACATGCCATAGTTGGTTTCTGTATAAATGATTAAGCCTGGGGCATGAGTTTTCTCCACCGAGAATTGTCTTATTTGCTTGATTCTAGTAATATTTTGGGAAGGCTCCTCGAGAGTACTCTTCCTCAGGAATTACCCCATAAACCTTAGAACCATATCGAACCTTTACCCAGAGACTCAACTAAGATTAGGGACAATTGCCCAAGAACCATCTGAAGGTTCATGCAATCTGGGTCTTGAAACCTTATGCAAGAAAGAGTATCTCTTTAAGGTCTCGGAGTCATGGGAGTTTGAAGCTCCGAGAGGTTGAATTTTGTGATTCAAGCATAGAATGGATAGCAATTCCAATTATCAAAAGAGAATACCCCATCGTTTGGTAGACGAACGGTCAAAATCTTTTCGAAAATACCCCAGATCTATCAAGACCGATGGATCTAGAGGAGGAGTGCAAGCATTAAAACCTAGACCCTTTTATCCTTCGCAAGTAGCGATGGGATCTAGGACCGTAGATACAAGGATCTGTCAAATCTCTATTGACCATCGATCTTAACCTTTGCATAGGCAAGAGAGTGGACTGGACAATGTCCTGAAAGTCCCGAAGTATTTGGAACCGTCCATCAACACAGGACGTGTGGTAGTTGGGTAGCATTTCATTGACTCGCGACTTGGAGTGGTCAAGGGTAGGACTACACGAACTCACGATTCACAAAATCGTGACATGATCATGGTCGTTGGATCCAAGCCACGGGAGAACCATTGGATCGGAACCTCCATGTGGTATCACGTATCGAGGGTTCAAAGGATGGAAGAATTTATTTTTGATTGTAGAAGTTAAAAAGTGCCGAGCATCGAGGGCTCATGTGAACAAGTGGCACATTTGTTAGGTGGGTACTGCGTGGTTGACAAGTGGCATAACAACAAGTACCCAAAGAAAGGTGGAAGTGGGTGACAGGTGGTGGACACTTTTCACCTGGGAAAGATTCAACCCATTGTGGACTTATCATGTTTTGGGGATTCACAAAGGAGGAGTATGAGGGCTCAATACTCCAACTCACGAAGTCGCGAGATGTGAGTAGTGCTAGTGTTTATCCTAGCCTACAATTATATGTAGCAGGAGCTAGTGAGGAGGGAGCCATACCTGTATCACATTTCGGGTATCGACGTTTGGAGAAAGAGGAGTCGAGAGCCTTGACTCTCTAACTCTCGAGTTGTGAAAGGTGCTTGTGCTAAGGCCAGGTTGTGGTCACTTGGAGGAGGATAAGGGAAGGGATGGTTTGCGCTAGGCCCCGTAGAAATTCCGGGATTCTGTCCCTCGAAGAAATGAAAAAAAAATAAAAAATTAGTCGTCGTAATGGGTGTGTGACAAATTGGTATTAGAGCATGGTTACAACACTTGGCCTGCTTGGGCTCATGAATGAGTTGCACAAAAACTCCATTTGAAGTACTCTTAAAAGGAGTAACCCTCTATCTTAACCCCCTTTATCAAAAGTCAAAGTTAAGAATAAAAATTCCTATTGTGTGAATGCATTTGAAAAATATGAATTATGCAATGGTTATAAACAAATATAAATATTGACTAACAACAAGTGTTTTTCCTACACACAAGAGGATGATCAACTGCGGGGAACTGGGGGATGGCTCCCACAATAGAGACGAAGAGTCTAACGAAAGGAGAGCGGTAGAGACCCCTCCAGATCTAGCTGAGACTGTGAGAAGCCTCATGGTTGAACTAGAAAGATGTAAGGCCGACAACGAAAGGTTGATAAAAGAGCAAGAGAAGAAAACATAAATTAATGCAGTCTTGCTGTAGATTTTATCTAACATACAAAGACAATTGCAGCATGGACCTGACACCAGTCATGCGGACCAACGACAGACAAAGAAAAGTCGAAGTCCACCTAGGATACGAAAAATGTGGTCTTTTAAGTGGCCACACTAGGAAGAGCACCTTGAGAAAGGTCCACCCCAGAGATAAGGGACAAGCATCAAACGATTCCTATGGAAAGGAAACTGGCAACTCGGAGGGATCTTCTAGTAGTAGAACTAGTTCTTATTCCTAAAGAAAATGGAAGAAGCAAAAGCATTCCAAAAGTCATAATCTCAAAGAATTCAAGAAGGCCAAACCACCCTCTTTCGACGGTGAAATAAAGAAGGGGGAGGAAGCGGAGGCCTGGCTTCTTGGAATAAAGAAGTATTTCAGAGTCCATGACTTCTCAAAAAAATTGAAGGCCCAAGTAGCCACTTTCAACTTGAATGGAAAGGCTTCCATTTGGTGGGAAGACCTTAAGAATGTAAAAGGGATTCACGAAGAGGACCTATATTGGGAACGGTTTGAGAAATACTTTAGGAAGAAGTATCTGTCAAAAAAGTATTTCGACAAAAAGACTAAAGAATTCTATGAACTCAAGCTAGGGCAACTCACCATAGAGGAATATGTCAGCAGATTCCTCGAGTTGCTGAGATACGTACCCTATATAAAAGCAAAAAAGTCAAAGGTGCAACAATTCATTAGTGGACTACCTAAGGACTATCAGAACAAGATTGAGTTTGATGAGCCAAAGACCCTAGAAGACACTATCCAAAAGGAAAGATATTTTTATGAATATCTTGGGCATCGGACAGAACCTCACAAAGGCTGGAAGTAGAAGAATAGTTCAGGATTCTAGAAAAAGGGGTTTAAATCCCCAAGATTTAAAAAATATAAAAAGGACTCAAGGATGAGCTTCCCAACCTGAAGTGTACATCAGCAGAATTTCCCCTCCCATAGTGGATATAAAACTTTTGGATCTCCCCTAGGAAAGACTGATAACCCAAAGAGAGAACCCTTGAAATGTTGGGGTTGTGGAGAAGAACATCTACTGAGGGACTACCCGCACTGACAACAGAATAGTCAGAGAATTTACAACTTTCAAGAAGCTACCATCGTCAATGATGTGGCCAGAAGTGTGCCACAAATTTATGCAGCCTTGGATAATAAACAAGATGACCACGAAGCTTCAGTGGTGGAGATGGAAGGTATGATCACCAACCATCTAGTGTCTATTCTAATTGACCCTGGTTCAAATTTGAGTTATATAGCTCCTAAGGCTATTGATAAGTGTAAATTATAGCCAAATAAACATGCCAAGCCATGGTTGGTACAGTTAGCCACTGGCACCAAAATAAAGGTAGCGGAGGTCATACTAGCTTGCCAATTCACTATGGGTGAATTCCCCACCCAAGCAACCCTTAACATACTACCCCTAGGATCGTATGACCTGTTGATTGGTATGGACTGGCTATCCACATATAAAGCCAGACTGGATTATTACCATAAAACCTTAGAATGTGTAAGTGAAGAAGGAAGAAGGATAACCCTTCAAGGGATCCAAAAACCTGTCTCGGTGAGACGAATATCAACCCTCCAAATGAGAAAGTATTGCAGAAAGGGATGTCCACTATATGCGATGCAGGTGTTGGAATCAGTTGAAGATGACAAACCAAGCCTCGAAGACCACCCCACTCTAAGAGAATATAGATATGTATTTCCGGAAGAGGTACCGGGTCTACCTCCGATACGGGACATTGACTTCTCGATAGAACTTGCACCAGGAGTGGTGCCAGTGTCTAGGACACCTTACAGGACGAGCACACCCGAGCTAGCTGAGCTTAAATTACAACTAAAATAAATGATGGGAAAAGGCTATATCCAGCCCAGCATGTCTCCATGGGGAGCACCAGTCCTGTTTGTGAAAAATAAAGATGGTACTCTCCGACTGTGCATAGATTATAGACAACTCAATAAGGTAACCATAAAGAACAAGTACCCCTTACCTAGGATCGATGACCTGTTCGATCAATTTGGAGGTGCTTCCATCTTCTCAAATATTGACTTGAGATCTGACTACCATCAAGTTAGAATCAAGGGTGAAGACATCCACAAAACTACCTTCAGGATGAGATATGGTCACTATGAGTTTGTGGTAGTATAATTTGGATTAACCATTGCCCCTGCCACTTTTATGTGCTTGATGAACAATGTGCTCAACAAATTCCTAGACAAATTTGTACTGGTTTTTATTGATGATATATTAATTTACTCCAATAATAGAGAGGAACATGAAGAACATCTTAGACTTGTTCTTCAAGTGCTAAGAGAACATTAGCTCTATGCCAAATTTAGGAAGTGCGACTTTTTCCAGAAGAAAATACATTACTTGGGCCATATCATATTTGAAGAAGGAGTAGAAGGAGTAGTAGTAGACCCTGACAAGTTTAGGTCTATCATTGAATGGCCTACCCCAAAGGACATTTCTGATATTAGATCCTTTATGGGCTTAGCAGGATACTATAGGAGATTTATAGAAGAATTCTCCAAGATTGGTTGTCCAATCACTGCCCTCCAAAATAAGGGAGCTAAATTCACGTGGACACAAGAATTTGAAGAAAGATTTCAACCCCTAAAACATCTAATGACCCACGCACCCGTTTTGAATATCGCCGATCCCGAAGATGACTTCCTCGTGTGCACATATGCTTGCAAGGAAGGGCTCGGAGGAGTCCTTATGCAATCTGTTTGACCAACCAAAGCTCAATGCCAGACAAGCAAGGTGGATGGCCTTCCTTAGCAAGTTTGATTTTGAAATCAAACATATTAAAGGAAAGGAAAATAAGGTGGCCGATGCCCTTAGCAGAAGTATGAAAATAATTCACCTAATAGAGGTGAGCACTTGTGAGACGAATGTGAAGGAAAGAGTCAGGAATGCACAAGAAACAAACACACTCTTCCAGACCGTGACCTCATACCTGGAGCAAGAACCCACAGGGATAAAGTATGAAGGCTACTAGATGATAGATGGAGGTCTTCTAACTTACAAAAACAAATTGTATATTCCAGATTGTGATGACTTGCAGAGGTTCATAATGGATGAACTACATAAAAGACCATATACTGGTCATCCAAGATACTAGAAGATGATCACAACCACCAGGAAACAATTATATTGGCCTAGATTGAAGAAATAAATAGCTGAGTACTTAGCCAAATGCATAGAATGCCAATAGGTTAAAGAAGAAAACCGATACCCAACAAGATTATTACAACCTCTACCAATCCCAGAATTGAAATGGGAAACCATCTCCATGGATTTCATCACCGGATTACCAACCTCGACCAAACAAAATGACTCCATCATGGTAGTGGTGGATAAATTGAGCAAGTCCACTCATTTTATCCCCGTCAAGTCGAATTTCAAGGCAATATACATCGCCAACATATTCATGAAAAAGATATTCAGACTACATGGTATGCCTAAAGAGATCATGTCTGACAGAGACACAAAATTTACTTCCAACTTTTGGAAATCCTTGATGGTTGTTCTAGAGACCAAATTACTATTTAGCACAACCTATCATCCTCAAATCGATGGAAAAATGGAAAGAGTGAACCAAATATTAGAAGACATGCTAAGGATTCATGTAATGCATCAACCCAAAAAGTGGGAAGATTACTTGCCACTGGTGGAATTCGCCTACAACAACGGCTACCAAGAATCCTTGAAGATGAGTCTTTTCAAAGTCCTCTACGGTAGGCCATGAAACACTCTAGTTAGTTGGAGTAATACTGTAAACATAATTACTATTGGACCCGACATGTTGAAAGAAATGGAACAACAAGTGATTCAGATGAAACAAAATCTAAAGGTTGCTCATAACAGATAGAAAAGTTACGCCGACTGAAAGAGAACTCCAAGAGAATTCAATATGGGAGACCACGCATATCTCAGAGTTAGGCCTAGGAAGAGTTCCATAAGGATGGGAGCTTGTGCCAAGTTGGAACCTCGGTATTGTGGACCCTTTGAAGTTCTAGATAGAGTGGGACCTTTAGCCTATAGGCTAGCACTTTCTCCCACAGTAAAAGCACATAATGTTTTCCATGTTTCATTATTGAAGAAATATGTACACGATTCTAATCATATAATTGACTAGTCTGTGATCTAGGTGGAACCGGAGGGAGAATTCCAACCAGAACCTCATTGCATACTAGACAGAAAGGAAACCCCACTCAGAAACTAAACCATTTCATAGGTCAAGGTGCAATGGAAACATTTTGGCCTAGATGAGGCTACATGGGAAATGGAAGATGCCATGAAATAGGCATATCTAATTTTGTTTACTTCTATACATACATGTCATATTGATAGATAGAACATCGAGGATGATGTTCCTTTAAGGGGGAGGGAATTGTAACACCCTGTTTCCCCCAGTCTATAAAAATAACTATATTGGCCAAGAACTATGGCAAACTCAAAGATGTGAATTTTTGATTTGACGGACCTTTGTATAAAAGGTCGATGAATGTAAATTATGTTATGAATATGTGTTGCATGACTACTAGGAGGGGGATGTGCTAAAAGAGACCACAATGGATAATGAGAGGTGGTGGAAGGGACCTGGAACGATTACGTTAATTTCCACTGAGCCAGTATTGTATTGGTTTTTACTTGCTCAAAGACCAAAGCAACTCTCTGACCCTTGAATGGATTTCCCGTCAGATTGGTAGGTGGGGAGGCTCCTCAAGAGTTAATGAGGGGATGGGGGTGAACCGCTCATCCGTAAAATCTCTCAGACCTGAACATGGATGGAGAAATTCATGCCACACGCAATCTTGCAAAACAAAAGGCAAGAGAGGAAGTGTGGTAAAGGGTAGAGAGAAAGGTGGTTGACAGGTGGCGTTACAACAAGCGCCCAGATAAAGGTGGAAGAGGGTGACAGGTGGTGGACACATTTTTCTTGGGAAAGAGTCAACCCATTGTTGACTTATCGTGTTTCAGGGATTCACAAAGGAGTACAAGGGCTCAACACTCCAACTCATGAAGTCGCGAGATGCGAGTAATTCTAGTGTTTATCCTAGCCTACAGTTATATGTAGAAGGTGCTAGTGAGGAGGGAGCCATACCCGTATCGCATTTCAGTTATCGATGTTTGGAGAAAGAGGAGTCGAGAGCCTTGACTCTCTGACTCGTGAGTTTCGAAAGGCACTTGCACTAAGGCCAGGTTGTGGTCGCTTAAAGGAGGATAAGGGAAGGGATGGTCTGCGCTAGGCCCCGTAGAAATTCAGGGATTTTGTCCCCCGAAGAAAAGGCAAAATAAAATAAAATTTAGTCACCGTAATGGGTTTGTGACAGTCACAACCACCCATGTCAATGAAAAACATATTTGATTTCAGGTGGTAATGTCTAATTTTAATACGTACATTTTCACAATGCCCACCACATTTCATGGACCCACCATTGGTATTATGATTTGAAAATGATTGACAACACAGATATAACAATTGGTTTCCTGAGAAATGTGATGATTAATAAAATTGTGGGTTTTACCACTGTCAGCAAGGATGATGACCTTCCTATGCTTAATATAGCCAATGAACTTTAGGGTTTATGGAGTAGATAATCCAATGAGGGAATTCAAGGAAATGAGTGGGTCAAATTCAGGTGGGTCAGTAGGATCCTAGGTAGCATCAGGAAGGGAAGGCTCTTCAATAAGGGGAACTGTCACATCTTCGAAAATGTCCATAATTTTTTTTTTCCTTACACTTGTGCCTCAGAAAATAGTTTTCATAACAATTATAGAAAATATCCTTCATTTGGCATTCAACCATTTCATCCCTATTTAGTTTTTGGACCTTGAGGGGAGTGGAAGGGGGGTTATGATTAGTGGTTCAAGGGCAAGGAACAAAAGAGGTTTTTTTGTTCTGGGAAAAAACAACTTTTTGGGATTCTTTGACATGTTTAGTAGCTTCCAAACAAGTCTGGGGGTAGGCCATGAGAATGTGGGATCAGATTTCATCCTTTAGGCCACAGATAAAGAATTCGCAAAAGAATGCATCTAACATGCCCTCAGTTTGAAAGGCCAAATGTTTAAAATAATTTATAAAGTCTTCCACTTTTCCTGACTATTTCAACTTGGTCAAATGACCAAGATAGGGGGTATCAGTGTAAAAGCAGTCATAGAGCTCTGCAACAAACTGTGTCCATGTAATATACCCTTGGCATGAATTTTTACGCCATTTCCATCAATCCTTTCATTCAAGATCTAGATAGAGGATATCATAGTGAAGTTTGGTGAACTCATTAGTAATACCATGTAGAGAAATGTAATGCTCCATATGAGTGACCCAACCCATGGGATTAGAGCCATCAAATTTATTGACCTCAATGCGAGGAAGGCGGGGGTCACAAGGAAAGGAGATGGATTGAAAATGAAAAGAATGAGAGGAATCAACAACATCTGGTTGGTCTGAGGAGGAAGGACCCAGAGTGTGGTTCAACAACTGGTTGACAACAGACTGGAGGGTGTTAAATTGGTTCATGAATTTGGCGTCCATGGTGTCAAATTTGTGATGGACTTGAGTCTTGAATTGTTCAAGGTGGGAATTGGTAGAGCCAATATCATGTTTAACTTGTTGGATGGATTCCTTAGTTTTATTGAGGGAAGCTCGTAGGTCTTGGTTGCAAGTATTGGCCATTTGGAGAGGGGGAGTGTGGGTAAGGGAAAATGGGTGGGTGGGACCACAAAAAAGGAATTATAAATATATACCATGACGATCAGAGCGAGAAGGGGAATATAATGGGATAGGTGGAAAAATAGGGAAGATGAGAAGGGGTCGGGTCCACTAAAGAAAAAATGGCTTAAAAATGAAAGGTACAACTATGATTAGGGAGAAAAGGGGAATCTAATGGGATAAATACCAAATAAGTGTGCTGGAGAAACCACTATACTTTTGCTTTTCACTCATGTGGAGTTATACTCCTAGCTGAAGAATACCACAGTGTTGAAATGCCCAAATTCCTAATTGGAAGAAATATGTAGTAATTTCGTAACCAAAATGAAGGAAGCACAGTTTCACAGAAATAGGTCTTGTCTGTTCTATTTTTGTTTCCTTCCCAAGGGGTAGGGTATTTAAGGTTTCTACAGAAAATGATTTTCCCTGTGATATAGCTCTCTGATATACGTTTGGGATCCAACAATAGTACTCAACCCAATATCTTAGGGCACAAACTAAGGAGTATAGATTGTTCCCTTAGTCGTACTACCTGACGACCCAGGTAATAGAGAATTTCTTCTCCAATGTTGTTCTCAGTGGAACTATAACAATCAGGTGGCAACTCGATTTATCTATAGAGGGATTTAGGAGATCTAGGCTGGTATGTTAAGCCCTAAATAGTGGCACATTACCCCTTAATTGGGGCATATTACATTAGTAATGCTATTTTAGTTATGTCAACTTGGGTCCATTAGTTGTAATTGTAACTCTTAGTCTCCTATATATACCAAGGAGACCTTTTCATTTGGAATCATCTTGTATTTGGAAATTTATATGGTGTATAAGGAGGTTTCCCCCTCAAAGAGGATTATTATCTTAAATTATCTCTTTGTTAAGGCGTTGAGTACTTATTCTGATGTTTTTTTATGCTATTTTGATATTTGGTTCTTAACATTTGGTATTAGAGCTCAAGGTCTTGGGGTTTCACTGTTGCATCTAAGACACCTTGGAATTTTCACTATAACTTTGTTTCTAAAATTGTTCTGAAGGAACCCCTTGGAGAATATTTATCATATAGATCAAGGTTCGTGGGGTTCAAATTTCATCTCTCGAGGAATTATACTTTCATAGATATAGCTTATGTAAGATAGGGTTTTGGAATGATATTGAATATAGTCATCGAGGTATTTTCTCTATAAAAATATTTATGTGACGTTTCAGACTGAAACCTGGAGTATATTCACATAAATGATCATGGTATCAATGATAAACAATTCAACCTCTGGGTCATCCTAATTTTGTAGATACACCCTTTGTAAGATAAGGTATTTGACTAGTCATATTAAATAGTGTTAAACAAGTGTTCTGGGTAAAATAGTGATATCATCTTCAGTGAGTATCCAAATTAAGTGAGACTAGTTGCATTGGCTATTGGATAGTCTGTAGTATTTATGTTGTAATTTTTAGAATCAAATATAGAATATTTTATGCTTGGCACGCTTTACAAGTATGCTCTCCTTGAAGGTACAAAAATCAGAAAGGTGTGGGGAAGTTACCATAAATTCCACTTGGCACATCCAATTTTGATAAGACCCATGGAATTGAAAATAAGACATATTAGAGAACCACAAAAAAAATTCATATCCACAAAGGAAATTTTTTTGGAGATACAACAGAAGAAATATCGTCTAGAAGAACCACCTTGAAATCAAGGTTTAAAAGTGATACTTGGCCAACATGCCACCAAAAAAGGGAACTTCTACACCAAATAAGCCTCAAGACAGTCCTACTTGGACTCTTGATGAAGGTGAAAAAATGCACAGGGACATAAATGATTACAAAATAAAATAGTAACTACAAGGGATGATGGATTCACCTAAAGCTAAGTTGGAGGAAATAATGGATACCAAGATGGATGGTTTAAGAACGGAGATCATGGAAGGATTGAAAATTTTCATAATAGAGAGGCCACCTGAAAGTGAAAATGCATCCCATGAAATTTAGGATGAGGACACAAGGAATATGAATCAAGACTAGAGAAACTCCAACTTTGGGTTCAATACCAACCACTTTCCTCATATTGATATGAGGAAGTTTGATGGAAAGGATCAAATCACATGGATACTTCAGATGGAGCAATTCCTTGATCTACATGATGTGCCACATACACAAAATGTATGAATTCCTTCTTTATATTTAGAACCTAATCAATTTGTGTGGTATTGATGGATTTTTTTATCGCAAATCACTTATTACTTGGAAAATTTTCATGGTATAAATGATAGCACACTATGAGGATACAAGGAGAAATACCTTATTTATCCAATTGATAAATCTCAAGGAAAAGAGTTCAGTTGCAGAGCACATTGAGAACTTCCAAACATTGAATATAAAGGTAATGAATATTCCATATGAGCACCTGATTGATGTATTCATAGGAACTTTAAAGGATAACATTGAACATGAGGTTCACCTTTGTGAACTCGAATCATTCGAGAATGCGTTTAGGGTGGCAAGAAATGTTGAAATTAAAAATATGGCTATGGCCAGTAGAAGGATCACTCCTAACATCTATCGAGAGAATAATGTTCCATCTTCCAAAACACCTCAAAATACAAGTTTGACACTTCAAAAATTGGAGGAAAACAAATCAAAAGGCTTATGCTTTAATTGTGACAACAAGTATAGTAAGGGACATAAGTGTGGTGAGAAGAAATTATTCTACATAGATTGTGAAGAGGAGGAAGAACAAGATCCATATTAAGATGAAAATGTAGAAGAGATTTCTTTTGAAGAGTTGAATCCCACGATATCATGTAATGAATTGGATGGAATTAGCACTCCTCAAACCCTCAATATCAAAGGATATATCAAAAAGAAAAAGGTAATAGTCCTAATTGATTCTGGTAGTACTCATAATTTCATTCACTATAAATTAGCCAAATCTCTCAATTGCTTTATATATCCATCCCCATAGTTTCAAGTAATGATTTCAAATGGAGGAACTATCAATTTCTTAGAAAAATGACATAAGATCAATCTTACTATGGGGAAATATGTAATGAATAGTCCATTTATTTCTAAACCCATGGGTGGTGTTGATTTCATACTATGAGTCCAATGGTTACAATCATTGGGAACAATGGATTTTAATTTTCAAGAACGTTTCATGAAAGTTTCATTGGAAGGAAAGGACATTGATTTAAGGGGTATCATAGGGAAACCCAATAAGGTGATAAGCTCTAATGGCATGAAACAATTATTGAAAAGGGGGCATTAGGGTGTAATTGTACACCTATGATCACTAGATGTTCAAACATCTAAGCCATCTATTCCCCTAGATCTCCAAGGGATCATTGATAAGCATTCCAAAGTATTTTAAGATATTTCGAGAGGTCTTCCACCCAATAAAAATCATGATCATGTTATTCACCTAATTCTTGGGAGTGTTCATCCTAACATCGTGCCTTACATATATCCTTATGCCCAAAAGAGTGAAGTTGAGCATATGGTTGAAGAAATGTTAGAGGTTGGCATTATTATACCTAGCCAAAGATCTTACTCTACACTGGTGGTAATGGTACTCAAGAAAGAGGGCTCATGGTGTATGTGTCCAGATTATAGAGAGCTCAACAAGATCACTATTAAAGATAATTTTCCCATTCCTTTCATTGATGAATTGTTATATGAACTACATGGAGAAATCTAATTCACAAAGTTGGATCTTTGTTCGGGGTATCATCATATTAGAAAGAAGGAAGAAGATATCCAAAAAACAACATTCTAATCTAATGAAGGCCATTATGAATTTTTTGTCATGCCTTTTGGTATGCACACTTTTATGCACTCTCTCATCCTTTCAAATCTAGTACATTTTCCACCGTATTCATGGAGACAATTCAAAATCTACATGGAAGCCCAAATCTTATTGTAAGTGACAGAGATCCCATCTTCACTGGACATTTTTGGACATAATTATTTTCTTGTTTGGGCACTCAATTAGCTCATAGATCATCTTATCATCATCAATCTGATGGACAAACAGATATAGTGAACAATTTTTTGGAAGGCTACCTTCATTTCTTTGTCTCTGATAAACAAACACAATGGTTCAAAGGGTTACCCTTGGCAGAATGGTGGTATAATACTTCCTTTCATACTGCAACAAAAATGACACCATTTATGGAAGTCTATGGATATCACCCACTTTCCATCACTTCTTCTCTAAAATAAAAATCTAAGGTTCAAGAAGTGGAAGATCACATCGAACATCAACAACAAGTTCTCCAATTCTTAAAGGACAACCTGACCATGGCACAAAATTGTATGAAACAACAAGCAAATTAGCATTGTAGTGAAATAAGTTTTGAAGTAGGGGATTGGGTATTTTTAATACTACAACCATACAAACATACATCCCTCAATCAAGATAAGAAGGATAATAAATTATCACCAAAGTACTATGGCCCATATAAGGTGTTGTTAAAGACTGGTACTATGACATACTAATTGGATTTGTAAAAGATTGATACTGTGGCATACTAATTGTAACTCCTAGTCTCCTATATATACCAAGGAGACATTTTCATTTGGAATCATCTTGTATTTGGAAACTTATGTGGTGTATAAGAATGTTTCCCCCTCAAAGAGGCTTTTTATCTGAAATTATCTCTTTGTCAATGCATTGAGTACTTATTCTAAGGTTTTTTTTATGCTATTTTTATATTTGGTTCTTAACATGATCTATACACAGGTGCTTCCTGATGCGCTACCACTTGAAGGGGTACCAACATGAGTTACAAGGGTGGAAAAGATATGTGAGATTAAGTACCACTTGTATTTCCTGCATGTATTACTCCTCGACCGTGGGTTTATGCGTGTACTGATAGATCTTTGTAGCTTTAAGACACATGAATACATCTCTACCTTTAAAAAAAATTAACCCACAATTTTCTGTCGAGGAAAGTGCTATGATACCACTTGTAAGGTACTAAATCTATTATATTACCAGAAAAGAGAAATAATGCAGAGAATAACACTGAGATAACAATAGAATACAAAAATATTGTAGAGATAACAACACAACAACAAATTATATGGAACCACAACACCAAAATTATACCTTTATTGATAAGAAACAATATTCACTTGCCTCTTCGAGGGGGAAACCTCCAACAAATCAGAGCTCTATTACAACAATTATTCAAGAAACAAATTATCATACCCTCTACTCCTACTTATACTAAATCTATCTATCCAAAAGAATAATCTAGTGGAAGATTTTATTAGGTCTTATTACATTTGAATTATTCCTCCTTATTGCTAGGCCTTATTAATATTGACCTTTATTACATGGAAATGTATTATTCTACCCACTTGAGGGGTTAGGGAGGTTAGGTCCCTAACATATACTCTTTCAATATAAAACTGTTGTGTTCATTACTATTCGGTCCATGACTATATGTTATATGTACCATTATGTTGAGTTGCTCTAAGTGATAATATTGGCTTTGAATCTCATTTTGTGGTTGAAGGGTGTAGTTATCAACAAAATCAACCACCGATTACACAATACCAACAAAAAATGTATCACTACATATTCTAAAATGCTCATCCTACCATTGAGACACATGGACGTGCTGAACATAATGTTGTGTATTTTTTACCAAGTCCTTCATGAAGTCAGAAGATCATTTCCATGCCTTTTCAGGCCATTCCATGCCATTCCATTTTCATGTAGCTTCCCATGCCTTGCCATGTAGATTCCCATTTTAACCTATATAAAAATAAATATAAATTTCCATTGTGACACCATAACATTTACATGCCATAATATTTCCATGCCTTGCGAAGACAATAACTGAAATTAACTAAGTTAAAATGCGATAAATATAACAACCCTTTACACAAGTAATCATTAAATGAAAGGGGGATGAAAATGCAAGCCTAAACTAGGGTTTAGATAACAAATGATTTTTGAAATGCAAGATGACACATAAAAGACCTAGAATATTCAAGAAATCAAGCTCTAGAATATTCAAGACATCAAGCCATAGAATATTCAAGACATCATTGCTATGTATTCCAAGCCATGCCATGAAATGTCATTTCCATGCCTTGACAAGATGGCACATAACAACCCTAGAATATTCAATACATCAAGCCCTAGAATATTCAAAACATTATTTCCATGGCACATAAAAACCCTAGAATATTGAAGACATCATTTCCATGACATTACCATGCCTTTCCATTACATGCCATTTCCAAGCCATGCCACGCCATGCATAAAATTATGCCAAGCCATGCCATGCCATGCATAAAATTATGAAAAGCCATGCCATGCCATGCCTACAATATTCAAGACATCAAACCTTTGCATTGCCTTTCCATGCCATGCCTTTCCTTTGCATTCCTTTCCTTGCCATGCCTTACCATGCCATGGCATGCATTTTCTTTCCTTACCATGCCATGCATTTCCTTACCATGCATTGCCTTACCATTCCATGTCATGCCATGCATTACCTCTCCTTACCATACCATGCCATGAAGGACTTTTCATACCTTGCCTTTCCATGCCATTCCTTGCCTTGCCTTGGCATGGTATGGTATGGTATGGTGCTAGCGGGAAAACCCCCCCTACGGCTACACCAGGGTTTACAATGTAGGAAGATAAATAATTGTTTAAAAGTCTCCTACTTCTCTAACTACCCCAAACATGCCCCAGACTTATGAAAGAAAAGTAAAATGAGAAGGATCTGATAACTGTACCTTTACTCCGCATCTAGTGTATATCCTTTCGCACTTGATAGATTAGTTGACTACAAACCTCCTCCCAAGGTCGGCCTGCATTCAAAGATAGATAAACAGAGAACTAAACACATACATTTCATACATAAATAAGGGTTAGATGTTAGAATAAAAACATAAAACAAATGCAAACATTCAACACATCATGTTATTGGGACAGGAAAAGTATTTCTTTTATTGATAATACAATGATTACTTACAACCAAAGTCGGCTATTTCTCTTCAAACTTGGTCCAGGATCCTTTTCACCAAGCTCCAAGTTCACCTCCATGTATCTTTCTCCTCTCAAACTTCTTCTTTGGAAATGGAATGGGTTCTTATGGAGGAAAAAGGGAAAAATGAGGAAAGTTGAGGCAATTCTCACAACAAGGCTGCAAATGCTTGGGGCAAGGAGGGGATGTGAAACGAGTAGAGTTTCATTGTTCTTATGTATATATGTGGAATGAGACCCCAACACCTCCTTTTATATGGGAAAAATATGGTTATTCGGTTGGGTGATGGGATATAGGTGGTGGATTAGTTGGGAAACTACCCAATAGCCCGTAATCTCAATGAATTCCTTGCAACTTTTTAATTTTTTCAACTTTTGCAAGTATATGCAAGATGTAGTGGTGCATCTAGCATACACACATGGGATGTAGTGGTGCAAAAAGTGTATGTACATGAGAAGTATTGGTGCAGGGCACGTACATCTTCAAAAAATGAGTTTTTAAGAAGATCAACTCAGTGATGGCTTGGTACAATTTGCAAGTAAGAGGGCCAAATGCCAGGTATGCATATGTAGAGAAATTTAGGGTTATAATAGATTCCCCCTAATGTGTGAGGTTAGAATAGTATTTTATGGCCAAAATACATTACAAAATCTTCACCAATGTACAAAGCGAGTGAGCCCAAGACCAGAGTTTGGGAGGTGCCATCTGCAAAAATAACAATTGTCTTTCTGAGGTGAGCATACCCATGCTTGGGATGAAATAAATCATGTCTTCCAATCAAATACACTGCATATCCATGTCATATAAATATATAAATTGTAGCCGCGAGAAATACACAATGGATCTACATCTCAAAATCAAAGATATACATGTATAGTCTTCATATTCAATAAACCAATGATGCTTGATGGCTAGAGATGAGGCCTTAAGATATCAAGAAACAAATTCAAGATCTTCAAAACTCAGGTAGGAGTGCAATATGAGTGTATGAATTCACTACCCAGAGGTATTTGATGGCTCGTGGGGAAAAGACAAGACGACCTCGATGATCAGGCATAAAACTTCATTGATTTTGAACAAGGACTTGATTGGACTTTGGGATGGTCAGGCATGAGGTCAAGAGACAAACTAAAGAAAGGCCAACTCAGGATGGGTGAAACTTCCTTTGGAAAAAAGAATGAAAGATGATTAGACTCAGGCAACATGACATTGACATAAGTTCATGATGCAGGAGACAATGCAAACTCTCCATGTGTTTGGAAGAGTAACCAAACGAAGGAGGACACAACTGTATGTAGTGAGAAAAACTTCCTAAGGTCATATTAGATCCCAAATATTGAGGAAAAAATGGAAGGATGTGCTTTTTCCAAGGCTGAACCATTGTGTTGCCAAAAAGAAAATATATTTCCCGTCCCCTTTTTTTTTTTTTTGGGTCNNNAAAAAGAAAATATATTTCCCGTCCCCTTTTTTTTTTTTTTGGGTCTTTTTCAATTTTGTAAGATCTTGAAAAAGAATAAAAGAATGCTTCATTACAAAGGAGGAATGAGTGTCACAAGAATTCTAGTTCCAAGCGCAAGGAACACACTAATGCTCATAGCAAGGAGACATGTGCAGGAAAAGGACACTCGAGGAAAATTCCTCCATGGGTCAAGCTATTAGGTCATAGAGGCAAAGTGCTACAAGGATTGAATATAAGGCATGCTTCAAAGGTTCATTTGAGAGCAACATGGAGCCATAATTAGGCCAAAGACATAGAGATGCAAATGAAATTAGCAAGACATGATGAAACCCCATTCAATGTATTTTTCACGAGCCCAAAGAAGGTAAGCTTGATAGTTTTTTCACATTTAGAGAGTCTGAAAAAACATAAAAGAAGACTCCACTAGGGTACCTTTTTCGGAAATTGTCTAGTTGGTTCGAAAAAGGGATAAGATAGCACCAAAGAGACGTCTATTCAAAACCATTTTAACGAGTGTGACAAATACAATATCACTCGGAAATATTTTCAATTTTAAGGAGTCTGAAAAGAGCTTAACTATGGACTCACAACCTTTTTCTAGATTTAGTCTCCTTAGCTCGAAAAAGTATAAAATTTACTTAGGTGAACTCTCTCGGCGAGACGAATATCCTAAGGTGTACCTTTTTTCTTCTGTAATCTACAAGCTAGAAAAAGGGGTAAACTCATGAGAATAGATGTTTTTCTGGACCAATTTAACGAGTGTGAAGGAACAAGGTCACTCGATAATCTTTTCAATTTTAAGGAGTATGAAAAGAGCTTAACTATGGAATCCATAGGGGATGTTCTTCTGGACCAATTTAATGAGTGTGAAAGAAAAAGGTCACTCGATGATCTTTTAAATTTTAGGGAGTCTAAAAAGATCTTAACTATGGACTCTGTGGGGGGTTTCTTTTTCGTAAATTTAGTCCCCCAGGTTCGAAAAAGGGTTAAACTTATACTTGAGAATACTCTTCTAGAAAACCAAATCTCCTAGAGTATACTTTTTCTCGTAACATTGACTGTCCAGACAGAAAAAGGGGTAAGCTATTGTTGGACAGACGTGCCTTCAATT
Source organism: Picea abies (assembly GCA_900067695.1). Taxonomy (NCBI): domain Eukaryota; kingdom Viridiplantae; phylum Streptophyta; class Pinopsida; order Pinales; family Pinaceae; genus Picea; species Picea abies. Next base: position 25,111 of record CBVK0101871160.1, read on the forward strand.
CTAGTTTGGCGAGCATGAAGGAAAACAAGAACACTCAAAAATATTTTCATATTTAGAGAGTTTGAAAGGGGATTAAAGAAGACTCCAAGAGGTTACTTTTCTCAGTTAATCCAGACAAGGTTGAAAAGCATAAATATAGTCTCGTCGGATGTTTCTTTCGGATTTCAAAGTGAGCTTAAATGACAATAAAGTATGCTCATTTTTGGGAGTCCCAAGGGTGAGGCGAAGAGTGATAATGCATCAAACGAATGAGGCTCAAACTCATAATCATGACAAGAATAACATGGGCTCTCGAGCCTAAAGTCATTAGAGACAACATGGATGCCAAAATGCAGCAAGGATCTATCTAAGGCATCCATGTAAAGGTAGGCTCTACCACTAAATTATGACACTTCTGAAGCAACAATGATGGTTCTGTGTCACAGTTCAGTGGGATCGATCCTATGGAAAAGAAGAAAATACAACAAGATGAAAAAAATGGAGGTGGAATCCTGATTTATATGCAAAAAGTTAGGAAAACAACGTTTTACCAAAGGACTTTCAAAAAGTGACCCATCTGCCAAAAACGTTACCCAACCAAAAGTGAAGTGCATTGTAACATATAATAAGAAACTCAACAACCACATTAAATGATTTTCAAGCCAGAAAAAAATGACAAAAGGGTAAAAAAAGTGGCAAAAAGGGAAAAAAAGGTCTATAAATAAAAGTTGTTAACTCATTTTCACCATTGTAATTCGAAAATGAACCAAAAGGTAAAAAATACCCCTTTTCTAAAATATTTGATTCTGGGAGCTTTAGAGGACAAACCGAACTTCTACTCAGACCAAGTAAGTATAAAATCATCCCTCTTTCATTTCAATACTTCAATTATATATTGTTTTTATTTTTTGAGGGGGCACGCCCTCTTAAAAATGGGTGGCCCTACATGTACGGGGGTTGTCCAAGGACAAATCACATATGTACGTTGGAAGATAATATTTTGTCAACGTACATATGCAATTGTGTCCAAGACAACTTGTGTACACCCTCAAAAGTATGAAAAAAAATAAAAAAGCAAGAGTTAACTTCCCCTTGAGCTTGTCATGTAACAGGATGTATGTCCACTGGAGGGAGAGGGAACATGGGGAGATTGATGTCTTGGTCGATGAGAACCTTGCTTCTATTGTCGCATTGAAACAATGTGGGTTATGGAAGTTCTACCGGTGTCCACTCATGAGGGCACAACCCAGGTTGTTGAATGCCCTGGTGGACTATTGACACCCTAACGTAGAGGCGCTTATGCTTGAGGGGAATTCGTTGACTCCAACGACTGAGGAAATATATTTCTTGAATGACCTCTCGAGGAGAGGGGAACCAGTCAAACTACGTACATTTCCCTCTGGGCCCCTCAACATCGTCGAACTCATCAGAATTCATTGCGAGGTCGACACTGAGAAAGCAGGTTCTCAGGTGCCCATCCACAAGATCACCAACCTATCACTGAAGGTGATTGTTTTTCTTATTGGATGGATCACTGGATCCATGACCTTACACTAGGCCTTCCTAGCACACATGTATTGTGCAATGCAGTGCATAAATGCACGAGTATTTGAATGGAGCATGACCATGCTTGACTGCATGAAGAGGAAACTCACAGAGTGCCAAGGGCAGAGTAATAAGAAATCCAGGTTTGGTACCATTATATGCTCATTCTTCTTTGAGAGGGTACCCAACCTTAGTCTGCAAGAGATAGTGCGGGGGCATGTGGCCTCCTTCCGAATAATGTGTATATGGGCAACATTGTTGCCATGACAGGGGGGAGGAAGGACCATAGAGGCCTTCAACAACACATTTTTTGACTAGTGGGCACGACAAATTCCGATAATAGAGGAGTACCCCTATGCTAGAATCAAATTTTCTATGGATCTAGACATGCCTGTACCTCCTAAAGAGGAGCGAGGAGATATGGGTACGTTTTGTTTTAAAGTTATTTCATTTTTAGTTGCTTCTCATATATATCATTTTTATGTGTATCAAATTATTTGACAACTATGTACTTGTTTTATGTACAGATGTGGGGCCAGTGCACCCAATAGAATTCTCAAGGACTAGGTGGTGTCCTCGACCAGAGGCAGTACCAGCAACAGTTGTTGGACCAACAACAACAACAAGGGGACCTTGAGCCAGAGAGGCTGAGAGATTTTTGAGACGGGTGGAGAGGAACCTCACCACACTCACTCATGCAGTTCCCATGGCCGATATCGAGGATATCCCACCATTTATGCAACCTCATGTGGTTGGGGTGCCACGAACATGGGTCCAACTCTTCCGATGTTTGGAAAACATTGTTGTTCACTATAGCAGGGCCAATAGGTCCCGATCTTAGATAGGATGGACTTGTTATGTTATGAGGGAGCTCTTTTTGTATATTTTTTGAGGGAATAAGCCCCGTGATGTATATCGGATATATAGTTTTTGAGGCATTTGTGCCAACCTATGTACTCTAAGACTTTTTGATATATATATATATATATGTGTGTGTGTGTGTGTGTGTGTGTGTGTGTGTCTTATGGATCACATTTTTACAAATGTATGTACATGTGTTTGTGTGTGCTTCTTTTTATGTGTGTGCAATATGTCAATCTAATACTTTATTAGTTAGAGTATCTGTTATTTGATTACCCTAAGGAATCGTCAGTGTAAGGTAGGATCATAAACATGGTAAACCCCATTTAACTGGGACACAAGCAACTCAACATCTAAGTAGACACAAATGTGAGAGATACCATGCGAAAAAGTATCATGAAGAAACTCTATCACTGTGTTGTACTCAATGACATTGTTTGTAGCGTCACCTAGACATATACCTCCATAAGATAGCAACTGGCCTTGAGGCATGAAAATCACCCAAGTTGTGGAAGCAAGACTCTGAGTGTGACAGATAGCATCGTTCATGAACCCAAAAAACACCTCTGATTTACTTGACATATTCCACAGTGAAAAAGATGACATAAATAATGACACGTCCGTAAAACAAAAAGACAAAAAAATAACTGTATAAGAAATATACATATGTACAAGAAGTCACCCAAGGTGACCAACCTATGAGTAATAATTCTTTAGGTAGATCCCATTTCTAGGCTCTACTGAATCATTTCCCTCAAAGTTAACCAAATGATAAGCACCCTTCTTTAATACCTCTTTCACAATGAAAGGTTCGAACCACATGGGTTTGAACTTTCCCACCCCCAAGGGATCCTTATCTTGGTCATAGACCAGGATAAGGTTGCCTTCCGAGAAAATTTGAGAACAAACAGACCGATCATTTTGACACTTGACTTGTTTCTTGTGAGACTCATTAGTCAAGGATGGATCATCACATTGCTCATCGAGTTGATCGAGATATAATAAGTGTTCCTCAAGCGGTGAAGTGTCTAGAAATAACTCTACTGCCAACTTCAAAGACAAGATCTAGCACTCTATCGACAAGACTACTTCTAGATCGTAAAGGAGTTGAAAAGGTGGGAAACTGGTGGTAGTATTTACAGACATTCGGTAGGCAAATAACTCAAAGTACAACATCAAATGCTAATTTGACTTGGCATAATTGATCGTTCACTGTAGAATATCCTTGAGGGACTTATTCACATATTCCACCTGACCATTTGCTTGTGGGTAGTAGGGTGATGAATGTTCTTGCCTCAACCCAAGATTTGATATTAACTCGGACATAATTTTTTTTTTTCTGAAAGTGACTGCCATGGTCAATGACAATCTCCTTTGGGATGCTAAACCTAGATATTATCTAGTTAAAAATGAAAAGAGTTATTGTTTCACCATCGTTGTTAAATGTTGGCATAGCCTCAAACCACTTTGTGAAGTTGTCTACTACTACGATGATACAATGATGCCCCTTGGCTAAGGCCGAGTGGCATGTAGTGAAATCAATTCCCCACTTGGTGAAGGGACCAACAAAAATGACAGGAAACATGGGAGCGAGATGTGCCCTCATATTTTGAGAGAATATCTGACATGGGTGGAACTTCTTAACCGAATAAACAATATTTTATTAACGTAGGCCAAAAGTAATCATCTTGTAGAATCTTTTGGGTTGTTGCCAACCCAGACAATGTTTGACAACACAGGTATTCCAACAGAGGACAAAAACCTTCAGTAACCACTCACATAACTAGATCAAATATCAACTCCGATGTTTTCATGTGGTAAAAACCTTATGGGGAAACATCCATGGACCCAACCAACGTGGCCACTTGGAGCAGTTTATTAATGAAAATAAAAATATTACAGAGAGATTTTACAAGAGATTTTCTCACAATCGATCATCGAAAAATGACCCTCCATGCTCTTTAAATAGATATCATGGACCAATCAGGTGTTAAGCCATAGATCAATGATAGTTAATATCGAGGATATTATGAACCGTTAGATCACTCTATGTCGGGAACATATCGTGACCATCAGATTTCTTAACTACAAATGGATACTAAAGAAACACACTAGAAAACATACTTTTACCTAACAACACAATATACCAAGTAGACGTTAACTAACTCTTGAGTGTCTAAATATCCTAACATTCCCCCTTAAGAACAACTTGGGATAGGATTGGAGGATTTACAATAGTGACACAATAGGAGAAGGAATGAGGCATTAGAGCCTATCCTCCCTTAATGACAACTTCCTGAATTCCTAACATAGATCAGAGTTTGGAAAAATTCACTTCTGTAAGAGACTTTGTGAAAATGTCTGCAACTTGATCTTAGGTAGGGAAAAAGAACACTTCAATAACTTGATCATGAATGAGATTTCTGATGAATTTCATGTCTATCTCGATGTGTTTTCTATGTTGATGTTGAATTAGGTATTTGGCGATCTTGATGGCACTCTGATTGTCACACCTAAGGCTAGTTGGATGCTGGTGCTGGAATCCAAACTCTGAAAGGATTTGTCGAAGCCACATGGCTTCTTAACTTTCATTTACCACTGCTCAATATTCTGCTTCTACTGAAGAAAGTGAAATAGCTTGTTGTTTCTTATAGGCCCAAGTAACAGGTGCTGAACCAAGGTTAAAAACATAACCTGCAGTGGACTTCTGATCATCAGGGTCGTCAGCCCAATATGAATTAGTGAAACCAACCAAGAAAGGAGTCCCCCCTGAACTGTAATGTATCATGAACTGAATTGTACCACAAACATAGCGAAGTATCCTTTAACTTCTTTCCAATGTATTTCATGGGGCGTTTTCATATACCGGGCAACAAGACCAACAACAAAGGAAATATCAGGATGGGTATGATTTAAGTATAATAGGATACCAATTAACTGACGATACAGGGTGGCATCAACTTTAGGAGAAGTATAGGTGGTAGTAAACGTGACTCCATACTGGAAGGGATAAGGGGTTTGTTTGCAATCTTCCATGTGAAAGAGACGAAGAAGGTCACAAGCATACTTGGATTGGGAAACAAAAATTCCTTCATTGGTTTGAAAAACTTGGAGGCCAAGGAAATAGTGCAAAAAACCTAAGTCTGTCATTTCAAATTTCTTCTTAAGTCTGGTTTTCACATGGTTTAAAGGTTTTGAGTCACTACCAGTAAGGATAAGGTCATCAACATAAAGGAAAAGAATTATGAGATGGATTCCTACTTTCTTGGTATATAAATTAGGATAAGAATGACATCTAGAGAATCCAGTGGCAATAAGAAAGCTATTCATTTTGGCATACCAAGCTTAGGGAGCTTTCTTGAGACCATAAAGAGATTTATTGAGGTGACAAACAAGGCTAGAGTCATTCTGAACATAGCCAGGAGGTTGTTCCATGTAGATTTCTTCTTGCAAATATCAGTGCAAGAAGGTGGATTTAACATCCATATAATGGACATCCCATTTATGTGAGGTAGCAAGGGCAAGAACAAGGCATATGGAATTCATTTTTTCTACAGGGGAAAAGGTTTCATTATAGTCAATTCCTTCAACTTGGGAAAATCCTTTGGCAACTAAATGAGCCTTGTGTATTTCAACACTTCCATATGATGCATACTTAGTTCTGTAGACCCTTTTTCATCAAACAAGTTTTATTCCTTTTGGAAGAGGTACAAGATCCCAAGTATCATTTGCCATTAAAGAACGATACTCTTCATTCATTGTTGTATCCCAATTTGGATGACCTGAAGCTTATGCAAATTTCTTTGGATCATGAGTTTCTGAAACTTGAGCCAAAAGATAAGAGGCTCGTTGGAACTGTGAACGTGTCTGACACTGATCTGAAGGATCACCGACAAGATAAACAACTGCTTCTCATGTTGAACGAACCCATCTAGGAAGCGGTGGAATTGGTGTTGGTTTAGGTTCAAAGGACTCATCTGGAGGAGGGTGAGTAGGTGGAGGTGGATTTTCATCCTCACTGTCATCATATGAAGAAGAAACTAGATTAGAAGAAGGCACAAATGCTGAATATGGCTCACAGGACGAAGAAGGCAGAACCACCGAATTAGGCTCGCGGGCCAAAGAAGGCACAAACAATGAATTAAGCTTGCAGGCCAAGAGAGTTTCATCAAATTTAACATCTCTTATAATAATAATGTCATTACAATGTGATTGAAGAAGTTTGTAACCTTTGACATCTTCATAATAACCAACAAATATACACTTCTCACTTTTAGGTTGCAATGCTTTGCTTTTCTCATCAAGAATGTGAGCCCATGCTATACTGCCAAATACATGGAAGTGACTTACATCTGGTTTAATTTGAGTCCAAGATTTTTCCAGTGTTATATTTTTAAGAGCCTTTGTGGGAGTGAGATTTACTATGTAATTGGCATGGTTGATGTCTTCCGCCCAATACTTTAGACTTAATCCCTTAGATTGGATCATACAATTAGCCATTTCTGTTAATGTGTGGTTCTTTCTCTCAGCAGCACCATTTTGTTGTGGTGTATATGGAATAGTGTGTTGCATTTGGATTCCATGTGTAGTGCAGTAAATTGTAAAATTATTGTTCACATATTCTCCTCCATTATCTGTTCTTAATCTTTGAATTTGATGTCTAGATTGTTTTTCTACAAGGGCCTTGTCGGCCAAAAAATTGTCAAAAACTTCGCTCTTAAGTTTTAAGAAGCAAACCCAAGTACGTCTAGAAAAGTCATCAATGAAAGTTAAGAAATACTTGCACCCATAAAAAGAAGGGGAATAAAGTGGACCACACAAATCATTGTGAACAAGTTGCAAAGGACCCGAGGCATGCCAAGAGGCACGTTTTTCAAAACTGTCTTGATGATGTTTGTCGAGAAAACAGTCGACACAAACACCATCTCTGCATGAAACAAGAGGAAGACCAACCACCATCTGTTGATTACATAGTTGATGCAATGGGCGATAGTTTAGATGACCAAACCGCTCATGCCAAAGTTTTCTCAAGTCATCTCTATGAGCAACAAAATCTGATGAAAAATATGATGACCCAAAGTTGTCAAATTTGTACAACCTCGTAATATCATCAACAATTCCATTTGCAAGAACATGCTTAGGATCTTTAGATCCTTGATTAAAACTTGGTGAGGTGAAAACTCTACAGTTTTACCTTCACCTGAATGAGTGATTTGATATACTGATAGAAGGTTACAAGAAATACTTGGAACACATAATACATCATTGAAATGACCATTTTCTACTTGATCTGTTCCAAATCCTTCAACACTAACAGATCTATCATCACCAACAAATATTTGCTTGGTGTTACATTCATTTAGAGTAGAAAATATGGCACTATCCTTAGCCATATGATAAAATGCTCCATAATCAATAAGCCACTAATCAAAAGTAGAAGTAGAAGTAGAATTTGTATTGAAGGAGAAACCAGAAGCAGAAAGTGCACGTCCATGATAAGAAGAAGAAGAAGTAGAATCAATATTGATGTTGTGCTTCTTCATTGTTGATTCTAAAGCTGCCATCTTCTTGAAACATTTGGACTCATCATGACCATCTTTATCACAAAATTTGTAATGTATGTTAGTATTCTTATTTTTATATTTTTCTCCTTTGTCTCCATTAGGAGAAAAAGTTGTCTGAGTGGGTTTGGGACCCTTATATTGCTTGTTGTTGTGGCGAGGATGTTGCTTCTTGGGATTTTTGGGTTTACCTTTCTAATGGACAACATAGGCTTTGTTGGAGGTACCTGTAGTGCTGATCACTCCAAGTTGTACTAGCTTATCTTGCTCTCTAATAAAGGCATCACAAAAGTTCTCAAGACTGGGTTTTTGATCATCTTTCCCTAGAGCCTCTTTCATGGCATAAAAGGTAGATACAAACACAAAATATGCACTACCTAGCTCAGAAAGAATAAGATATATGCAATGATTTTCGTCTATCTTTATCTTACATTCTTCACATAACGTTCTAAGTATTTTAAACTTAGATAGATAGTCTTCAATGAAAGAAAAATCACTTGGAATTAAAGTTAGTACTTGCTTTTCTAACTATTGTGCTCGAATAATATTGTGTTTACCAAACACAAATTCAATATTTTCCCAAGATTCTTTGGGTTTATCAATTGATTGAAGGTGGAACCTTAAATCATGAGAGATCGATATTCTGATTAATCCACGTTCTTTGTCATTCCTATTATCCCATTTGGAGTTCTTATCAGCATCAGTGGATCTTGTTTCCTTTTCCAAGGTAATCCGGTACAAGCCTTTACTTCTTAATAAATCATCCATATGGGATTTCCATTGGAAGTAGTTGGTGCTAGTAAGTAAGATATTACTTGTAGAAGCCATATTAAATATGAAGATAATACAGATTTAAAAACTGAAACTGATGATCTAAATGGAAAGAGCTCGAAAAGTTATGTGGTTTAAAAAAAATGGCACTGAAAATGGACTTCGGATGTGAGAGTTATGCCCTTTTTAAAAAATGCATAAATGGTAACCAAAGGAACACGTGGTAGTGTAAGTTGCATTATAAAGTGACCCACTTTTATAAAGAGAAGTGGGGATCACTTTTACAAATAAAAGATGCATGCAAAATAAATAACTCTAAAATAAAATATTAAAGCTACTTATAGTGATTCACTTTTATACTTGAAGTGAAATACACTTTACAATTTTAGCATGAACTTTTTCAAAAAAAAGTAACAAAAGAGAGACTTGAACTCAATACCTCTTACTTAATAAGGCAATTTTTAACCAAATGGTCTAGCAAAACATATTGTAATGTTCAGAAGGAGGATTGGGGGTGTTGGTGTTGTTGTTGTTGTTGAAGACGGCCTTGGAGAGAGTGCTAAAAAAAAGTTATCTTCACACAAGAAAAAAAAAATCGCTTCTCGATGACAACAAGGGTTAGATCTCGGTTGACTTACCTGGAAGATGCACCTTTTCCTATTTGTTTATGATTTTCTGAGATCGCACAGGGTGAGGGGAAAAGAGAATACACAGATCTAAAAGAGTAGCAACTCAAAAATAAAAAAAATACAAAATTGAAATAAAACCAAAATACTTCTCTGCAAAAACTTTAAAAAATGTGTATTCAAACTTTATACCTCTGGATCTGATTGTAATGGTTGTATCTTGGGCAAACAAAAACCTTTTCGAGTGAAACAAAAAGTGTTCCTGAATGAAATGAGTTCCCCAGACATAATGGAACAGTCCTCTCAGCCCAAAAATGTACAAAAATGACAGAAAATGGAGATGAGGAAACTCATCTTCACGATCTCGATCTACAATAGGAGTGGGTCTTCAAACAGGCTCTGATACCATGTTTGACAACACAGGTATTCCAATAGAAGATGAACACCTTCAGTAACCACTCACATAACCATATCAAATATCAACACACCGATGTTTTCATGTGGTAAAACCCCTATGAGGAAACATCCATGGTCCTAGCCAACACGACCACTTGGAGCAGTTTATTAATGCAAATAAAGAGATTACAAAGATATTTTACAAGAGAGTTTCTCACAATCGATCATTGGAAAATGACCCTCCATTCTCTTTAAATAGAGATCATGGACTAATCGATTGTTAAGCCTTAGATCAATGGTTGTTAAGATCGAGGAGAGTATGAACCATCGGATCACTTTATGTTGGGAACATATCATGACCGTTAGATTTCTTAACTACAAATGCATACTAATGCATACTAAAGAAACACACTAGAAAACATACTTTTACCTAAGGACACAATAGACCAAGTAGATATTAACTAACTCCTAAGTGTCTAAATATCCTAATAGACAAATGACCACCACATGCTCTAGTGTGGCAGTCGTTAAGAATGAGTTATGCTTCTTCATGAATGAGGCACCGACGAAGAATGCAACATACACCTCGATGATACAAAGTGTCATCTAGGATGAGATAGTTTCATGCTTGATAGCGTATTCGTCAACACTCATTGCGAGAAGTGGATGCGGGGCACTTCAAAGTTTGTAGATAGACTAGTATATATCCATACCAGGGGTCTGAAGATGCGATCAAAAAAAGATCTCTTTTAATAGGAGATTCTATGGGTGTAACATCACCTAATTCAATCAAAAGTTATGAGATAAGTTCCGCAAAGACCAGTGACCTTTTGGATTTCCCGGAAACAAAATCCAAGTTTTAATGAGTAAATCAGTAGATGCGGACATGAACTAATCCCCCTAGATCCACCGGGATCTAGAACAAAACAAGACAGAACAAGATCCTTTCCCTAGGTTACAATCATTGAATTTAACTACCAAAGAAGGAATAGATAACATGCCTTATGAATCGCCTCCTTATGTATTTGTTGATCTTGCCTTACTCCAATGTTCCTGTGATATTAGATATGCAATGACACAAATCAACCAACGTGAAAGCAACAATAGTGAAATTCAATGACAACCTAAACATGTGATCAAGGAGTCATGTAATAAAATATCAATTATTTTATGGGAAAGAGATGTGCCACTGTATTATATTAATGAAAGGTAGAAGATACAACTGAATCACCTCGATGTCGCAAGTTCCCTTTTAGTGGTCCTTTGTTCTGAAACACTCATACATTTTCTGTGACATTTGCATGAAGATTTTCAAAAAATATTGATGGATGAATGGAAACCTCAAGCATCACTTGAAATAGGATTCTTCACACAGTCTTCAGCCTATTCTTTAATCAATTTTCTATGCTTCTTTATGCTTGTACCTCTCACCTTTTCCATGATAATCCTATCATTATATAGGAGAAGCTGGAGTGGTTAAAGAGATGAGGATAATCCCATCAAATAAGAGAAGTTTGTAGGATCGTAACCATATGAACACCACCTCATATTTCCCGAAGATTCCACTTCTAGAAGCTACTAGAACTTCTTTCCTCTTTTAGTTTTAAAGTGCCGCCGCGACCTGCCTATATAGCAGCTTGCGGAAATCCCGCAGGCTGGCTATAGTGCAGCTTGTAGAAATTAGGGATTTCCGCACTCTGTAAAGGGAGCAGCTTGCGGTGGACTTCCAAAAATGCATTTTGCAAGGGTGGAAAGAGGTTTCTTTTCTCAGGCAAAATATCATATTGGGAACCTGAACACATGTTTATGTAATCATCATTAGGGTGACCAAAATAATGTGTAAAAAAATGCTCCCCAAAGTATGAGGTTGGAACTCGAGACAGCCGAAATACTTTTTAAAATAAGTGTGTATGTGTCAAGAAATAGGGGCTCACCAATCAGGAACCTGCAAACAATCAAGCATATGTACAATATCACACCATGTCTGAAGTAGGAATTCCCATGTTCAGACTGTAAATGATTGAAATCACAAATGTAGGTCATGGCCACCAATTATACAACGTGGATCCATGTTAACAAGATTATACATAACCACTAGGAATACACTGTGGATCCATGCATTGAAAACTCAAGTATGAACATAGCCATGAGACATACAAGGTGGATCTATGTGTCAAAACAAATCACAAATACTCCATCACAACCTGGACCAAAAAATGATGAAGTCTAGGGTCTTCAATCCATCGTCTGTTAGTACAATTCTAGTCATTTGATTACAGATGTTGAAGTCAAACGTGAATAGAAACCACTTGATTACCAGTCATTAATGAAAACTATTAACAAGTGCGAGGGAAATCACCATTGATGTCAATGACTCCCAAGGTACTCTAGTACAATCCAACAAGTGTGAATAAATGAGTTGAAGTCAAACACTTAACAAAATCTCTCGATCAAGGATCAATGATGTGAATCCACTGTCGAAAGCAAAGAAACCTGCCATTGAGGCATGCAGGCTCTAAGGTACTAAATAATTTCTAAATCTTTTTCCTGGATAATGAGCTGAAATCGATAGGAAAATAATCATCACAGGAGGGCCTTGATGTATCCCCCATCAATGACACAAAACAAGTAACATATTTAGGGTAGAGAAAAATACATATGTGAATTGGGACTGACACAAGGAAGGCCGACATGGTAAGAATGGACAATTGCAGATGACCGAATTGATAGAAGGTTTCAGTTGAAATTTTATTGAACATATGAATGACACGACAATGATATTGGCAGTATTGACTCAAACACGACCCAAGATATGAAATTGTAGAAGGTTAGACAAGAGACAAACGGATTACCCAACCTAGATTCAAATGATGAAGATGAGTGTCATGCTCAAGAGTGATGCTTACTTCCATTAATACAAATACAAAGACACATTCCTTTCCCAAATCCCCCCCCACGATTTCTGGCGAGTACCTTTTTATTTTTATGCAAGCTTGAAGAGGATAACATATGCTTGTTAATTTAAGCTCATCCTTCAGATGAGTCCCTCGGAGTATATTTAATGAACCCTAAGAAGGAGTGGTTCGGTCCCATATGGGCCTTTCGATGTTTGTTTAACGAGTCCAAAGATAGAAAACTAAGGGGGTTTTCATGTTTTGAGAGTCTGAAAAACACTTAAAGAGAAATCTCCCAGTTCTTTTTTCATAAAGTAGTTTGATAAGATCAAAAAAGTGATAAAATATCACCCACAAAACGTTTTCTTCAAATACTTTTACGAGCATGAAAAGAACAAGGTCGCTCGACAATATTTTCATTTTTAGGGAGCATGAAAAGAGCTTAAAGAGTTCTTCAAAGGTTTTGTTGTTTTCATGTTACCATAATGAGTATGAAAAGATGACAAAAGTATACTCGGTTATGTTCTCATTGATTTTCGAGCCCGAGAACGAACAAAGACTATGCTCGAGGTTTTTTTGAAAAACCCTAAAAAGTAATTGTACATGCGACCAAAACAAATCGAAAAAAAACGTCTATACTTCGTTGTACAAGGTCCTAAATTTTATCCTACAAGGAGCAAAACACTTACAAGACCTTTAGAGTTAATGGGTTTTTGACTAAAATGTATTTATATAAAACAAAATATTAGGAAAAATGATAAAAAAGTAATAAATAGAAGCAAAAAGTCTTTTTCACCATTTTATTTGCACTTGGTCAAAAACCCTTGTTTTTTACCTCAACTTCGATGACGGATTACGGAGGTCACAGGGGATCATTCAATGAATAGATTGTGTAAAAGAGGTAAGCATCTCATCTTATATCTTTTCAATAGATTAATTTTTGTTTTTGATGGTAAAAAATCAAAATTTTGTGATGATTTGGGACTACTAGTCGTGCACTGGGGCCGCCACGAGTGGCCTATACTGGGACTTGTGGAAATCAATGATTTTTTCTGGTTTTTTAAGGTGCACTCGTGAAAATTCCACACTGTACTTGAATCTTGATCGTGGTGGCCAGAAAACTAAAATGAAAAGTGAACGTTGACTCAACAAAATTCCCCAAAAATATTGAAAAAGTGTGCTAAAGATCTTCTCTGTTTCCCATGCAAGTGTTTTCTTGCAAAGATGTTGGAATGGAGAGAGCGTGAGAATGAAGAAGATGATTCTATGGATTTAAATGATCTAGAAACTGTGAATGCATTTCGGCAATGTGGTCTATTAAAATTCTTCAAAGTTCAGGGCATTAGAGCCCAACGAAGATTACTAGAATATTTGGTTTATATGTGGGATTCAGAACAACAAGTGTTCCACGTGGGTGTTCATGTCCTCTCTTTGGATATTGATGATATTTATTTCCTGAAGGGGTTGTCACATTGTGGGGCATGCGTGACTCTGACAAGTGGTCGAGGTGGTGGTTTTCCCATGAGTGAGTACATTCGTCGACATTGTGAACCTGATGCTGAAAGACGTAAGGAAAAGTAGTAATCCGAGGTGTGGGAGATTTGACCCTCAGAACCATCCTTTTCACTATTGCATGGATGGAAGGGAGTGCTTCGCCACACATGGCACTCCAAAGTTACTTTCAATATTCTATTGAATGCTTGGAGCCTCAATTATTCAATTGGTGTGACGGTGTATTACGCAGCATGGAAATCCAACTCATGAAAAGCGAGAATGGGGACCTAAAACAGTTTGGTTATGGGTCCATTTTAGTATATTTCTTCCTAGAAAGAGTTCCACACCTATGCCTATAGGTGGAATGGGGAATACCATCCCTGAGAGACGCATGATAAAAAGGATGGTGTGACTTGATGACACGACATGTGGCATGCCGGATTGTGAAGTATGATGATGCATTATTCAATTGGTTGGGACCACAAATCCTGATGATTAATGATTATGCTTATGCCGGTCTAGACTTTCGGGGTGATCCATATTTGGTTCTCCTTGAGGGATATCAGTGGGGAGATCTAGCTAAGAAAGACATTTGTTTTTTACAATGTTTTTATGAGTTTTTAAAATATGTAATGTTTTTGTGTTTCCGATTAAAAGATTAATAAAAGATTTTTGATCATGTAGATGCAGGGCCACATCGACCCTCGGGCTCTTATCCTATTTAGAGGCGAGGAGAGGCACACGTAGTAGCTGGATGGGATGCCGAGGATTATGATGCGATAGAGTAGAACTTGGAAGGCTTGCCGACAGACATCCCTGATATATCCATCAAGGAGGTCCCAAGGTGTTATCAACACCATACTGTAGGCATATCTGGATCACTTAGTCGGTTACTACATAGGGTAGCGAGAGAAGTAGTATGCTATCGGGAGAGGCATCCATGATGCCATTTTTTAGGGGCCATGGGCTCTATATTTTGATATTTTGATCTTTGAATGAAAAACCTTTTTGTAAACATTATATATATATATATATATATATATATATATACACACACACACATGAGGCTTTTACTGGTTTAGTCTACTTTTTGTACAATATGTGAAATGTGATTGTAATTGCAAGTGTCTCAAATGTATATCTAATACATAATTAGCTAGAGCATCAATTAATGCATTTAGATATCTAGGAATGTGTTGATATTCAATATAATCAAAATGACGTTCCAAGAGGCGTATTCGTAAATATACCCATAATAGAGCAAGGCTTCATATAGTATAAACATTGTTTAACTATAGTACTACTAGATGTGAATCAATTTGTATAATGAAGCGACAAATCCCAAGTGAAATAACACTAGTCAATAATCCGATGACTGTGCTATACTCTGCGATATGACTGGTCACTCGACCGAGACAAACACCTTGTAGAAAAATAAGTTCGTTTGAGGGTGCATAGATTTCCTAAGAAACATAATCTAAATTTCAGGTACTACGACTAGCACCATTGGCGAAGCCAATATAAGGTAGCGAAAACATCGACATCTAGAGACCAAACACAATGCAGGGTAAGTAGCCAGGGGTAAAAATCAAATAGAATAAACACACTAAAGTAACACACAAGAGTATGATACAGTAAAAATACAAGTTCTTATGTAGAGATAGACTAAGCGTATTAATTCTTCAAGTAAAGCCCATTTCTGGGTTCACTCAAAGGAATTCCATCGTAATCTACTAACTAGTATGCTCCCTTCTCCAACACTCTTTTAACAATATAAGGGCCTCACCACATAGCCTCAAATTTTTCGGCTCCTAGCAAATCACAATCTTGTTCATAGAGGAGAACTAGATCGCCTTCAGAGAACATGTGTGGCTTGACATGTTTGTCATAAGAATCATCCTCTTGGACTAGAACCATGGAAATGGTAGAGTTCAAGGCAGCAAGGTAAAGGAAATAATCTCGACTATAATTGGGCGAGAAAAGTAGTGGGGTATGGGTTAAATTCAATTTCAAATCGTCGAAGTCTTTGTTAGCAGTGGTGTCCCATACAAACTTGGAGCTTTTCTTTAATAGTCATGTAAATATGAGTGTTAACTCAACGTAGTTTGGGATAAAACGACATAGAAAGTTTGCCTTCTCTTGCAAAATTTGTAGTTGGCGAAGTGAGGAAGGAGGAGGGAGATTGAGGATCTCTTTGACCTTCAAAGGATATACCCTAATCCCTTGACGTGACACAATAAATCCTAGGAGTTGGCCAGACTCCACACAAAAGACACATTTGTGTGGGTTTAAGCGTATACGATAGAACCGACAATGAAGGAAAATGGCTTGGAGATGGGTCAGATGATCACTATGATGCATGGAATGTGCTGGTAGGTCATCTAAATATGGTTGTACAATGTGATTAATATCATGGAAATCATAAGACATAGCATTTTGAAACGTTGTACCGATGTTCTTTAAACCGAAGGGCAGTTTCTAGTAGGAAAAAGTTCCCCAAGGACAAATAAAAGCAGTTTTGTGTTGACCTACGGGTAAGATGTTGATTTGATTTTATCCGGATAAACCGTCCATCAAAGAAAAGATTTCACTTCCAAAGCAATCATTGATGATTTGGTCAACGAAGGGGGTAGGAAAGTTGTCCTTAGGACAATCTTTGTTGATATCCCTATAATCAACACATACATGGATCGTACCTTGTTTCTTGTTAATCGGAACTAGATTGGATACCCAATCAGTCAAATCCATCGGATAAATAAAGATGGCTTTAAGAAGTTTTTCTACTTCAAGATTAATACTAGTCACTTTACGAGGGTGGATTGGACGAAGTATCTTCCGGCCAGGTTTGGCGCCCAGTTATGTCTTGATTTCATGTACAACAATATCAGGGTCAATGTCGAGCATCTCTTTGTAGCTCCACGCGAAGATGTCATGATATTCTTGGAAAAGTGACTTATATGTGACAACCTCCTCGGTGGAACAGGAAGCTACGATATGGACACTTTCAACAACTCCAGGTTTGATAGTGATGTCGAGGGGGATATTGGGTGAAATGTTACTTAAGTTCCCTTCATATAACACATCGTGTGTGGAGTCAAGAACCGAAGCAACAATGACAACACTCGATGGGGTCGATATCCATTGGTAACTCTCGAGTGTTTGTTGTTCAAAGAAGAGAATGGAACGATGATGTCCATCATCCTAGGGGGTATCTTCCATCGACATAACTGACATAAGCATCTCATCTATGGGAAAAGTGACAAGGAACGGGTCAGGAGATGAATCATTGAGAGAGGGAGTAGAAGGGTCAGTTGATTGAATGGCTTGGTAAGTGGATTCAATTGGAATTAAAGGCATCTATTTGTCATAGTTTAGATAATCACCAGGTTCGGGTACTATCCATGGGTCAAAAGACTTGGGATTTTCACGGACAGAGCTAGAGATCATGTTAATTGAGGAAACCAAAGGAGGTGGAATGTCAGGTGGTGGGATTGGGAATGTACCCATCAGAGTGGAATATTTTAGTAGACCCACACCAACATTCTCATATCCTGGGGGTGTCTTTACAATGAAAGGTACATTGCTGGTATGTGTGTCAAAGTTGAAGAAGGCCAATTGGTCTACTGTAATTAATTTTCCCTAAAGTGGAAGATGCACTATGTGGAAAAGAGTAGACACAACTGCATGCATGGAATCAATCCATCTATGGCCAAGTAAAATATTGTAATTGAGAGGAGCGTTAGAGACCTCAAATTCAACGTTGTCAATTTTTCCCTCTAATGTAATAGGCAAAAATGGGAGGACACTGTAAGGTTTAAATCCAAATCCATTAAAGGCTTTGAGAGTGTTGTGTGATTCAGTTAAGGGAAGAGAGATGATGGATTTCCAGCAGGCAATAGACATGACACACGTTGAGTCACCCTCATCAATAAATGTTCTACAAATGTTCTTGTCGGAGACAACAACTTCTATTTGAAATGCAAGCTGAGGGGGTAACCTTGGAATGTGATCTTCCAAGTCAAATATTATTAAATTTGTATACGTAGGGTCGATTCCACCGATATATTTCAACAGTGCCTTTCGTTGTGTAGGAAAAATCTGAAGGACTTCGAGGGCTGACATTGCAGATGGTGTTTGTGCCAGATCCTATATTATACTGTAGTTCTGGACAACATGCACATGAGGATTGAAAGCAGAATTTCGAACCACACCCTTGGGAGGAGGGTGAAGGACGACATTGGGGTTCAGTTATTTGAGATGAAGAGGACCATTGGAAGGTGGAGCCAAGGGATATTGTTGAACCAACAAAGGGGATATATCATCAACTTTCTCCTTGGAGGAAGGGTAATCTTTGGCACGCGTGGTAAGTGTGATGTCATTCTTCTTTGAATCACCGTTACACATAAGTACATAGGAGGTAGTGGAGGAAGAGGGTTGATCATGGATGAACAATTGAGCCTGTTGTTGAGAAGGGAAGGGTAGAGATAAGACGGTGGGTGTAGGAGGTTTTGGGGTCCCTTGGAGGAACTTCGTGACCTTAGCATGTTTTGGACAATCCTTCGTGTAGTGATCATCACCAAAGATAGGGCAAGGATAGTGAGGTTTTCTTTTATCCTTATCTTTAGCAGGTTGTGTCTTGGCCTTATCAGATTGCGAGTTGTTATTTTTATCCTCCTTATTCCTATCCTTCCCTTTTTTAGATTTATTCTTACCGGTAGGAGTCGATTGAACAACGTTCACTTTTGAAGTTTTACCGGTGGGAGGGGTGGGCGTTAGAGTAGTTTGAGCATTATAAGCATGGGATTTGGGCATGGTGTGAGAGGCCTATGTAGATTGAGGTTGAGAATGGAAAGTACCTATCACACCATCAGCAACATGAGAAGTTTCTTGGGTTTCTGAGGTGGTCGTGGTAGAAGGACGAGGTGCATTAGAGAGTAGATCGTAAAGAGTACTCGTTTGTGAATAAATGACATCGAGATATTGGGCACGATTGATCGCCTGTTCTTCTGTGACAACTCCACCCTTAGAAATGTATTTAGATATGTCTTTCACGAAGTATTTCATGAACCATTCTGGCAATAACTAATCCGGAAGATTGAGTTTGATTAGACGATGTCTTCGTCTCCACTCATGAATGTGATCAGAGATATGAGTGGCTTTACTTTTCTTGAAAGAACTTAAGATCTCGGTCTTCATTTCATAACGGATTGGAAATTGGTAGTGAGTGAGGAAAGCCATAGCTAGGGGTGAGATCGGAAGAGTCTTCGTCTCCACTCATGAATGTGATCAGAGATATGAGTGGCTTTACTTTTCTTGAAAGAACTTAAGATCTCGGTATTCATTTCATAACGGATTGGAAATTGGTAGTGAGTGAGGAAAGCCATAGCTAGGGTATTGAAATCGGTGAAGAAACCTCATGGTAATTATATATACCACTTCGCGGCTGAACTCGTGAGAGTTCGTTGAAAAAGACGTAGCCAAATGGAGTCGTCCATCAAAGAGTTGGATGAACACCAAAGGTGGAAAGTCATGACATGATTTTTTGGGTCCTCTCTAGGTTTACCATCAAACTTAGGAATCTTGGATGGTAGCTTGGCAGGTATGAAAGGCCAATGAGGAGAGTGATGGATAGGATCATTCAAAATTCTAGATAGATCAGGGAGGTCCAAAGTGGCCAAAAATTCTAACTGTCTATTCACATGTGGGTATTGGTGACTTTCTGGAGGAAGTCTCGTCAGTATACCAGTAGGACCGTACGTAGTTTGCATATAATGCGAAGATCCAAGCATAGTTGGTTGTTGGTGTGGAGGCATGTAGCCCATGGGGTTGGGTTGGTTAGGGATGTTCCCTTGGAAAGGAGTACTAGAATGAACATTCAGGCCCCAAGTGGGATTCAAAGAACCCATATATGGTTGACCGTAGTTCGGGGGTATTGAAATACTAGTTTGAGAAGGTTTCCCCCTAGAGGGTTGTGGGTTTGTTTGAAGGTTCCAAAGGTGAGCTAGCAAGTTTGACATGTTCGGTCCGGATTGTGATTTATAAGTTCCAACTTGAGAATGTCCTCCATATGGAGGAGGCACCCCAATTTGAGCATGACCCCTAGATTGAGGTTTCCCCCCAGAATAAGATTGCCCCCCAATGAGAATCTGGTAACCGAAAGTGAGCAGATGATGAGTGTGACCAATTGGATTGGAGCCACTAGGGATAGATCCTCCATGAAGAGGTGGATAGGATCCTCCAGAGAGGACTTAGGAAGGCGTAGGAACATAACCAGTAGAGGTATTATGCCCAAGTGGTATTCCAGATGGAATTTGGGTATTGATGGAAGCAGAAGGATTCAAAGCATGATACCCAAGAGGAAGAGAAGGGGTAGGTCTAGTGAAACGTGGTGTACCAATGGGAGCATGGTTAACCACTATATTCCCCAAAGGAATAGTCATAGCACGAGGAAGAATTGTAGAGTGGGCCATTTGAAAGGGGACGGTTGAACTAGGGCTAACTGACTGGGCTTCTGAGCCAGCAAAGAGATAGGTAGTTGTACTGGAAAAATGACCTAGGGAGACTGTTTGAACAACAGATGTTTCGAGTAGCTCAGGGATGGTGGGGATATCCGCTCCTACACCTGAGCCATAAAGGTATCGTACGGTACGAGGTGGGATTATAACTATGTCAGTAGTCCAGAAAGGATCGTCAGCTCCAAAAGGTCTGGTTAGAGTTCCAGAAGAAATAACAACAAGTTCTCTGGCAGAATTCTTCCCGAGAAAACGTCTTTCATATCTAGAAGGCTATGTGGAAAGCTTCCATAGAATCGGAAATAATTAGAAAACTCTCCAAAGAGGTCAAACCTTCCTCTTGTGTTACGTTGGTATATTGGACTTCACTCTGTTGAGGAGATCCCTCTGATGTGTGAGGGGGTATAGGGGTAGAATCTTCCATGTTTTCCAGTGGAAGTCCCTATACCCTGCATGAACGACTGGGAGGGTCTATGTTGGCGGAACCAAAAAATTCATGGAAGAAATATATGGCCAACTACATAACCAAACAACACATGCTAGTAAAATATAGGAATCAAAACCAAGAAAACAAGGCCTTCCTATTTTGAAGTCACTAGTTGGTGATGAAATCCAACGTCGCGATGTCAAGACAAGAAGGGGCTAGGCTAGGGTGGAAAAGTTACATTGACGACCTTCTTAACGAACTTACACCCTGGTGCAAGATCCCACACATAATC
>CBVK0101871171.1:0-10121 GCA_900067695.1 Picea abies
TCTGAGGTATTTGATAAATTTAAAGAGTTTAAAGCTCTAGTAGAAAATCATATAGAAAAGAAAATAAAGGTGTTGAGGAGAGATAATGGTCGAGAATTTTGTGGGAATGAATTTGAAGAGTTCTGTAAGAAGTGCGGTATATCAAGGAAGAATAATACTCCATACACAACTCAATGTAAAGAGGTTGCAAAAAGGATGAACAAGGAATTGATGGAAAAATAAAGGAGCATGCTCAGTGGTGTTGGGTTAGGACATGAATTCTGGGCAGAGGTAGTGGGTATTGCATGTTACCTAGTAAACAAATTGTCTTCATCATCATTGGTGGAAAAAAATCCATATGAGATATTGATTGGTGTAACATCCCTTCATACACAACATAAATATAATCAATTACAACTAGGTAGTTTAAATTTTTTTTTTGAAAATAAAAATAAGCAAGTACAAAAACTCAATTTGTAATGGTGATTAACATAAGGTAAAACACACACACACACACACATTGTTTTAAAGGAATTAACACATAATAATAAGTTAATCTTAGTAAGTTCATTGATCATAAGACTGACTAACAAAAGATAATTATATCTACAAGAAATCAACCAATATTTATTTTGCCACATTGATTAAATTAAAACTATACCTGCTTCACTGATTACGACTTATGGGGATCTTGTTGTTGTCCAAAGCCCAATTGAAAATCTTTCATCATTTATCAATATTTCATTATTATTCATATTTAATTGGTCAACTAAGAATAAGTGGTTACAAAAACAATAAAAATACAATAAGGAAACAAGAGTTAACATGACATACATTTCTTGTTCTCTAAAGACTCCTTTACGCAACTAAATTCACTATCATTTAGTAAGTTAAGTGATATAATTCGTAACACAACATGATTAACTACATGTAAACAACATAAATACTCTTCAGTGGATCACGAAGAGTAGGTCCAACCGTTAATATTCAATTAAGTTGTGCAAGGAAAGGTTCCACATCAAAAAATGTAAATAAGGCGAACAGTCGAAAGTATAGTAAATATTTTAACTTTTCTTTATTATCCACTGAAATGGTTGAAGTAAAGATTTAATTACAATACATTTGGGTCATGCAAACTCTTATTCAAAAATTTTCTTAGCTAAGTTTTTAGAACGCTCAGATATAAAATATCTTAAGTTATTATATATGCAGATTAATATATACACACACAAAAGTACTAAACGATCAACTCTAAGTCACAAGCATGAATAAATCTATATAGACCACTATATAGAGTTATTAAGTGATACAAGAGAGAATTACAAATTCCCTTGTCATGAATATGAATAAATCTATATAGACCACTATAGTGTTATATGTCGATGACATGTTGCTGGTAGGAAATAACATGGATGTTATCAAGGAGGTGAAATCACAACTATCCTCCAAATTTGACATGAAGGATATCAGTGTTGCAAACTTCATTCTAGGAATGGAGATTAAAAGAGATCATGCAAACATGAAAATATGGTTGAATTAGAGAAATATGTTGAGACAATATTGCATAGGTTCAATATGCATGAAAGTAAATCGATTAAGGTTCCTATTCCCAGAGGTGTAAATTTATATGCATATCAGTATCCCAAGAGATAGGAAGAGGAAGAGGACATGTATCATGTACCATATGCTAGTGCAATTGGTAGTTTGATGTATGCAATGGTCTATAATAGACTGTACATTGCACATGCAGTGGGAGTTTTGAGAAGGTATATGTAAAAACTAAGAAAGGAGCATTGGACAACAATAAAAAGGGTTTTTTAGGTATTTGTGTGGAACTTATAGTTATGGATTTTTCTACCAAGGAAGACCAGGATTGGATAGAGTCTTGGAGATACATGGGTTTGTTGATGTAGACTAGGATGGAGATATGGATCACAAAATATCTACAAATGGATATGTGATTAACCTATTTGGAGGAGTAATCGGTTGGAT
Source organism: Picea abies (assembly GCA_900067695.1). Lineage (NCBI taxonomy): Eukaryota > Viridiplantae > Streptophyta > Pinopsida > Pinales > Pinaceae > Picea > Picea abies. The sequence continues at coordinate 1,972 of CBVK0101871171.1, forward strand.
GAGGAAAAGACGGGACACAATGGAACTCTCAACAACAGAAGTTGAATACATGGCAACCACTCATGCAAGAAAGGAATAAATATGGTTACATAGATTGTGTTCAAGTATTGGGTTGTTACAACAAGAAGTAAGGTTATATCATGATAGTCAGAGTGTAATGTTTCTAGAAAAGAACCCAACTTATCAAACAAAGACAAAAGATATTGATGTTTAGTATCACTTTGTGAGAGAAATGGTTGAAGACAAGAAGGTGTTGCTGGAGAAGGTTGACACTTTGAAGAATGTTTTGAAGACAAGAAGGTGTTGCTGGAGAAGGTTGACACTTTGAAGAATGTTTTAAATTCATTGAAAAAAACTATGATCGCCAAGAAGTTCTCTTGTTGTAGAGAAATTATGGGAATTGTCACCCTGGATTGTTGGCTATGGAATCCCGTGACCCCCTGTATGCAAAGAAAACACCAAGTGGGAGAATGTTGGGTACATTTTATATTATTTGCACATGTGTGTGGGGGTGTGTCATATTTAACGACAACGTTCAGGGTATCATCCAAGATGGGATCCGATAGGTTTCAGGGTAGTGCCCCAAATTTGTTTTTGACGTTTTTTTTTTTTTTTTGCTTTTTTTTTTTTTTTTTTTTTTTTTTTTTTTCTATTTTTAGTGGTTTTCTAAATTAATATCAGATTAAGGGATTAGGGTTTTGGTAGATATAAAATACCTAAAATATTTTATATATTGTGAATAGTGAAATCAATACACTAAAAAGTTGAGAGGTGCGACACCAAGAAAGATTGGTTTTCTCCCAATTAAGGGTTTCCAACGTAAATATATGTGTACTGCGTGTATGAGCCATTGATTGATTTATGTTTTTATTAAGAATTTGTATGCATTTCTTTACTTCACAAGTTTAAAAATTAAGCATACCCCCTTCACAAGGTCACACCATCTCACATATTTAGTTTCTTGCCAGGCCTTGGGCTTTACTTGTGCACTTGAAGGAATAAACATAATTTTTCGTGGTTTATATTGGGGTATTATAATGATGAGACTTTTTCTCTAGTTTTCACATCTTCTTCCATTATAATTATTGTGTCCTTAACATTAATTTTTTGTTGGTATTTATACAAACCGACAAACCTAAGTAAGTACTTCTTTTATTAATGGTCTAATTGAGTTAGTAATATATATTAATCAATTGAGGGGTTTTATAAGATACCCATGTACAAGTTGAAAAAGGCCCTTTGTGGGATAAAGTAGGAACCATGTGCATGATACTCTAGGATTAATGAATACTTACTTAATTTTGGATTCTCCAAGGCTATTGTAGATCCAAATATTTAGTATTTACTTGATAAATATGATATAATTATCTTGGTATTGCATGCAAATGACCTAATACTTATAGGTACTTCTAAGACTCTTCTAATGCAAGATAGAGTTCGTGAATTTAACATGAAGTACATTGTCCTTATGCACTATTTTTTGGGTTTAGTGGTTTGACGAGGTACAAATGATTTCTTTATTAGATAAGGGAAGTGCATATTGGATATTATAAAGAGATTTTAAAAATTATGGATTATGAACTCTTGGCCACTCCTATGATTCCAAATATAAATTTATTTGTAAATTTAGATTCAGATTTGGTAGATCCTTCATTGTACATGCATTTTATTGGTTCCCTTATGTAACTAATGAAAACTAGGCTTGAAATATGATTTGTTGTGAACACATGGAGCCAATTCATGGTTGAACCTAAAGAAATTAATTGGAAAGTTTCCAAGCATGTGCTTCGATACTTGAAAGGTTAGTTCATTATGAATTGAGGTATGTGGGAGATGGTGAATTGGTGTTGCAATAATTTTTTGATTCTAACTAGGTAGGATGTGAAAGTGATAGGAAGAGCACTTTAGGGTTTTGTTTAATCTTGGGATTAGGAATGATTTCTTGGTTCAACACCAAACAAGTAGTAGTTTCACTTAGTTTAGTAGAGGTAGAGTATATGGCTTCTAGTTATAATATTTGTAAGGCCATATGGATTTGAAAAATAATAGAAAAGTTGATCGATTAGATGTTAGAGATCATTGTATTGTACCATGACAATTATGCCATGAAAATGAAAGTTTCATTAAGATCTATGAGAATCTGGTGTTTCATGATTTCTCCAAGCACATCTACATTTATACAATTTCCTCGGTGGAAGAGTTTAGAAGGGAGATAAGGTTCTTGAGTATGTTCTTGAGTATTTGTAGGTTCTTGATATTTTGATGAAGCCCTTGGCCAAGGGGAACTCTGAGATGTTGAGGGAGATATTAGTTTGGTGGAGAACACTTTCTTCAAAAAGAAGGAGTGTTACTTTACTCATGTCTTAATAAATACTAAGTTGACCAAACTACAATTAATATACTTATAATTAATGAGGCTTAGGACCATAATATAATCCCCCCTTTAAAATGATTTTCCCTCAAAACTTTGTAATTGCGAGTGTTTCTTCATGAACTGATCATGTTCCATGTGGCTTCTTCTATAGGAATATTCTCCCACTTAATCAATTACTTAGTCATGGTTCTATTCCTAAGAGGAAGAAAATGACAATGAATAACTACCTATAGTTCAAGAATAATTTTTCCTTATTCATCAAACTTTGGAAGTTCAATCTATGCTAGAATAGTCTATCCAAAGACCTTTTTTAGGAAAAATACATGGAAAACTTTATGAATGTGTGAAGAAGGAAACTCCAACTCATAATCCACTTCTCCAAATTTTGTAGGATATTATATGGTCCATAAAATTTTGGAGCTAATTTATGATTATTCTTTCATTTTAGAGTGGATTGATTATATGACTGGGTTCATAGATATATTCAATCCCCAACATCAAAGTGTCTTTCACTACAATGTTGATCTGCTTATTACTTCATCCTATTTGGAACCATTCAAAGGATTTCTTTAAGTATTTGTATAGTTTCATGAGTATTTCCAATATGTGAGTTCACTTCCTATACTTCAGAGTGATTCTATAAGTAACAGGTGATACTAGGAGTTGGGTATCCATAAAAATAATGGAATGGAGGATTCTTAGTAGCTATGTGATAGGTTATATTACACCACCATTCTGCTAAAGGGAACCACTTGACTCATTGTGATTGTTTGTTTGAAACATAACAAAAAAAGAACCCTCCAAACATTTGCTCGTATGTCAGTTTGACCATCTATTTTCAGATTAAAATTGATTGCGATTTTTTTTTCTATCACTTATTATTACATTTGGAAAGAAATCTATCCTATGAATATTTTAAGAAAAATTCATCACTTGGATTACAATATATGTACTTTCAATTCCCTAAAAATATGTGTATTTTGTGAGTCTATCCACCACCAAAAAAATAACATATATCTTCTTATTTTAGTAGTCCCATAAGGAATTTTATTGATATTTCTTCCCATATTTGATTAAGTGTGTATAATGCTTGAAGTAACCTTGATGTATTGATCGTCTCTCCTTTATTTCCTTGGGACACCTGCATTCTCTCACAAATTTTTGAATATACTATTACTTCCCCCAAAAATGTATTTTTGATTCTTTGATGGGTTTTGAGGAAACCTAAATAACCCCAATCAAAGAGTTATGTGACCCCATAAGTATATATATATATATATTTTTTTTTTATCTTTGATTAATGGTATGGAAATATTCTACCCTTGTGCCACAATGTGTCTCCCTTCAAATTACAATGTTCTATGAAGATTTTTACTTCTTGTAACAATTGTAATCTCCATCTAGTACTATGATCTTATTTCCATTGTTTTCAAGCTTCTTCCAACCACATAGAAATGGTAGATGTAATGGAGTATAAGCTAGATGCCTTCTCTTCATGAAAAAACATCTATAATGTTTTTTCAATGAAGTTATGGGTACTATTTGAATAAAAAAGTACTATGAATTTTTTACTCATAATGTATCCTATGATCTTGAGGGATTGAGGCATTGATATCCCTGCTAATATATGAACCAATATTTCATACTTGTTATCTTGATCTACATTGTGAAAAAATTACAAATATCTTTCTTGATCTTTTGGGTTCACAATTTCTTCCTCACTCATTTGCGAGATTGCCTCTATCTCCTCATATTCATTATTTTCCAATGTGAATAATTTTTTTCTTGGAATTTATGCCCCTTGGACCATTTTCTCTTACAACCAAGTCATAGTCTTTTTCCTTGTATTTAGTTCATTTCTTTCCATGCTCACAATCTCTTCCTCACTCATTTGAGGGAATGCCTTTATCTCCTCATATTCATTATTTTCTACGTGAATAATTTTTTTTCTTGATATTTATGCCCCTTAGAACATTTACTCTTACAAACAAATCATAATCCTTTTTCTTTCCTTTTGTCTATTTCTTTCTGTGATATTTGGGTGGCTTGGGGTGTTGTTTCCCTATGAGGAACAAATATATCCTTACTTCCTCCATATGTTCATTTGACGTACTTGCATGTAGCTCTATTCTTGGCTTCAATATGACAAAACAATTCCATGAATTTATCAACATTCTCTAGACCTTTTAACATAATCTCATGTTAAATGTATTCTTTATGCACCCCTATAAGTTTCCAATAGATATTAATTGCTCATGTTATCCACCCTTGTGGATAATACTTGAATTTGTGAATTATAATCATTGGTAGATCCCAAGTGCTTGATTCTCATCAACCCGGTAAACAAGTCTTGTTCCAAAACCTTATCATATTGTACTTATAGGTCCCTAATAAATAAATTCCACATAATTTTTTTTAAAATGAGCGAATTTTAACTACCCATTGATATCATTGATATGGTTTTGTCTCAAAGTAAAGAGTTTCTATTGAATTATTTTTCTTATCATTGATATTCTTGTGTAATTATAAGTATTGATCTATTTGGTTCACACAAGAAAAGACACGTGTTCTATCAAACTTTCTTAATTCAACCTTGGGAGGGTGGATTCCCTTAGGAACCCATCCATAATTATCTCCATCCTCAAATATAAACCATCAAAGGATTTAGTTAGTGGTGAAATTTTGTTCAACTTCAATCTTTATATCATCTTTTTTTCTCTTTAGTTTCTTGGATCACCTTATCTCATTTAGGAAATCTCTCATCTAAGGTTTGAGTGAGGATTTGCATGACCATATCGTCAATAGATTTATTTTAATTTTGCAAATCTCTTTTATCCTCCTTGTTGGGTATGTGTTATATCTTTGTTTGGTATGTGTTCTATTTTTTGGGTTGTTTTTGGTATGTTTTTGGCGGTTTTTGGCCAATTGTTTTTCAACCCATTTTAATATAATTCATGTTAAGGAATCCAATCCCAGATAATCTAGTAGGGTTTTGGATGCTACATAATCATATATATTGTATTGTAAATGGTGAATTTAATATAAGAAGAGTTAGAGGTGAGGCTCTAAACATTTGATGTTTTTCTCAGTTAAGGGTTTCTAGGGTAAATTTCTTAGTATTGTGTGTGGATGTTATTGTTTTTCTTTCTATTTTATAAAGAATTTATGTGTGTGTTGATATAATTGCTATACTGTAAATGTTAAAACTTACATTTGGTATCAAAGCAAGTTTATTGGCTTCAGGGGGATGCGTTTGTTTATAAGGGTTTGGTTATCTTGGGTCTATGACAAGGGGAGCTTTGTAATGGTGATTCTTATGGTGAAAGAGAAAGGCGAGCAATTATAAAATTGAGATTAAGAAATTTAATGGGAAAATATTTGAGCTATGGAAGATCAATATGGAGGATATTTTGGAAGACAAAGAATAGTGGGTCTCTATGGATCCTGGTATTGCACTTATGGGTATGCCGATGGAATACTGGATGAAGTTGGATAGAAAGGAAAAGAGCACAATCTAGTTGTGTATTTTAGATTCAGTGTTAGTGAATATATCAAGAGAAGCTACATCCAATGCATTATGGGTTAAGTTAGGGGATTTGTATCAGTCTAAGTCCCTAGTAAACAAATTTTTCCTTTGGAAAAATATGTACCTCTTGACGATGAATGATGGAGACTTGGTGACAGAGCATTATTTTACTGTGTTCTTTTCCAGATTCATGGGATAGTTTGGTTGTAGATATTGGGAGTAATGAAACCACATTAAAGTTTGATGATGAATAAAGGTGGAGGAAAATCATGGATAGTTAGAGAATGGATGCCTTATCTGTTTGGGGACGATCCTTGGATATAAATAAAAATAATTCTTCAAGTGGGAGATCTAAATCTAGAGGTAAATATAAATCTACAGGAAAATCCTTAAGGATGTTGGGGAATATGGTGGAGCACGACATAAAATAGAAGACACAATATTGTATATAATCAAAGAGGAATAATGTTTTTGAAGATAAGAGGTGGTGTCTAAAGACATCATTATAACACTTAAGAAAAGCACACTGTGATCTGAACATTAGAGTCTTTATTATACATCTTGATCTGCATGATCTGTTGCACAATATCAATTCACATGATAGATAATGATCCAAGGGGTATCTTTTTATAGCCTCAAGATCTAAGTAATTTCCATAAAATCCAAAAGATCTCGTCCACATATAACCATTGGTTGTTAGAGTTGACTCCTCAAAATTTGCTCCGTCCAGTCGGCTCAACAAGACTGCCTACATGTCCAACTCATATTCGATTGCTAGGTTGGTCGATCCACCATTCGAATATCTTTGATTGTTGGTCGACTTTCCTACCGACAGGCACGTCGACTACTTGACCGACTGGTGTGGTGTGTTGGTCAATTTCCTGACCAATTGTATCTACATGCAGTTCGACCTCTCGACCAACTAAACCTAGGAGATGTGTGATGAATCATAAATGCTTGATGTTCCAATACCCCCCATCAACACACAACTTTGGAGTTTTAGAAGGTGAAATTACATCATTAGAACACCCCCCCACAATTGCATCTTCTTGAATCCCAAGCATTGTGAAAATATTGATAAATATGGATTCATCTAAAGGTTTCATGAAGATATCAACAACTTGATATTTTGTTCTACAATATTAAAGAGAGACAACATTCTCATGAACCAAATATCTCAAGTAGTGAGAATGGAGCTCAACATGATTCATATTACTATGGGAAAGAGAATTGTCAGCAACCTGTATGGCACTTTGGTTATCACAACAGATTATAGTCGAAAATAGGAAGGTAAATCTCTCCTAAAATTTGGTGAATCCATACGACTTCAACACCTACTTGAACAACACCAAGATATTCTACTTTCGTAGTCGACAAGGAGACTACCTTATGTTTCTTGCATGACCACACCAAAAGTCTAGTGCTATAGAAAAACACATAACCAGAAGTGGAATTCAGATCATCATTGTCGTCAACCCAGTTGGAGTTAGTGTAGTCGACAAGGGAATCTGAAATTCGATAATACTTGGTACCATAATGAGTGGTGCCCTTTAGATAACAAAAAATTCATTTGATTTCTTTCCAATGGATTTCTTTAAGGTCTTGAATGAACCAAGAAACCACACTAACATAAAAGGAAATGTTAGGTCGATTATGAGTAAGATAAAGAATTTTTTCAACCAATTGTTGATAAAGTGTAGCATTGATAGCGAGTGTTTGACGGGTTTTAGTAAGCTTCACTCCATACTGAAAAGGAGTAGCACAAGGCTTGCAATCAACCATCTCAAAATGTGTCAACAGATCCATCACATATCTAGACCGAGAAATGAAAAATCCATCACAAAGTGGTAATACTTGAAGACAAAAAAAATAATGTAGAGAGCTAAGAGTTGTCATGTAAAAGGAGTCAACAAGTTGTTTCTTCAATCAAAGGATGAGATCATGATTATTGTCAGTAATGAGAAAATAATATACATATACAACAACAATCAAAGTGTCTCCATTGGTGTGGAGAACATATAGGCTATGATCAGATTCACACCATTTGAAGCCAAGTCAAAGGAAAAATTATCGATCTTAGTATACCAGGCTTAGGGGAGCCTGCTTCAAACCATAAAGTGAATTTTTGAATCGAAAAATTAGATTCGAATATATCACAAGGATAGGTGGTTGTTCCATGATAATTTCTTCGGATAGGTCACCATGAAGAAAGGCACTCTTCACATCCATTTGATGGATTTTCCATCCAAA
>CBVK0101871175.1:0-11884 GCA_900067695.1 Picea abies
TTTAATTAAATGCCTAAGTATTTGGCATTAGTGAATTAAATGAAATCCTAACCATTGATATTAAGTGTTGGTGAGATCCAATCTCAGCCATTGATCACTTTGGAGATCTAGCGTTTTGAATAACATTATAAAAGGCAGTGAAGGTGAGAGGAGGAGACACGCATAGAGTGGGATAGTGGGATCTCATTGAATTGGGTGGAGAAGGACTTTCATCCAAGTGAGCAGGGGCAAAGTCCGAGGAAAGGAGCAAGGGGCAGTAAAGAAGTAGCAGCGAGCAAGATCGAAGGACGGATCTTGAGGTGTGATAAGCTAGGCTATTTTGTTGTTTTGTATTATTCCTCAGGTGGGCCATTATCCTAGGACGGGAGCCCAGATTTTGTAATAATAAAATAAAAATGGTACTAGTTTTCCCTTAGGGGTTTTTCCAGGGGTATTTACCTAGAAAATTACGTGTGCAAATGTGTATGGTTTCCTGTTTTTCTTCCGCTGATTTATTTCTGTAAATCATTAAACCTCAGCCGTGTTTTTTATTCAGTAAATCTGCTTAATAGGTTTATTACAGCAAGGGTTTGCTATGAATTAATTTACCGGGTGCTGGGTCTGAAATTTAACACTTGCATGCCTCAGATCATCTCCTGTTGAGGCATTGTTGTGCATAAGTCCAGATGCATTGTACCTATTCTTCTTCTCAGTCTCGAAAAGAGAAGGCAGAGGTATAGGTCTATTCATTAAGTTTTCAATTCAGCGGTTAGCAGTTTGCTGTTTTTCCTGTAGCGGATTTTCATTTTCAGAAGTAATGGAAAACAGTAACAGGTTTTAACAGTCATCTATTGAGTTTCCATTATATATTTTCCACTGTATGTGTTTATAGATTCTAGCATTAATTACGGAGTCCAGTTTTGAGTAGCTTTAAGTTTTCTGTTGATTAGTTTTCCTGTAGGAATTCTTTTAGAGTGCAGAATCTGTTCACCGTGGTTTAGAAAATTTAACAAAAGTTCCCCCAACTCATGCACCTACTATACTTGAAAATTCGCTCATGCAAGTGCGTAGTCTAAATACAGAACAGAAATTAACTAATGATAAAATTAGCTCCAAACCTAAAACTGGAAAAAGCATGTGCTGTTCTAAATTTGTAAGAACAGCTACAATAGGAATTTTGCTAATGCTGGTACAGGTATGCCAAGCTATAGGCATGGATGTGCCCTAGTCCTCTGCTACATAACTGTTTCCCCCTACCTCTTCTCTGCCGCACCCTCATCCTTGTGCCATCGTTGCAGCGCTCAATCTGGTGAGTGCACCCTGCTGCAGGAGGACAACTGAGCAACACAGGTACAAAAACTAACATTCAGCATGCACGTGCCCTCTACCTCTGCTACATAACTGTTATGCCTGTTCCAAAGGGCTCTTCTCTGCTATGCCATCATCCTCATGCCGTCAATGCTGTGCTGGATCTAGTGAGTAAACCCTGCTGCAGGAGGATGACAGCCAAGCAACACAGGAACAGGAACTAACAATCCTCACCCTAGAGCCTCATTTTATCCCTAAACCGAGTGGTGACTCACTCTCCTCTTCCCCTCTTTACTAGCATGTGTGTTAAGGTGGTCTTCCATCCCTACCCTCATGATGCATGTGGTAGCACAAACCCGCTACAATTACAACACTAAGGGACCATGTTTTCATACTAAGATCCTATGAAATATAATACCTGGTCTACTAGATAGGATGCAAATAGTTTATCCCAGAAAAACAGAATGCACATGCAAGTACCTTAGATCTCAGCCATTGAGAAAATTACCCAGCACAGGCAGGGTAATTTGCTTATCCAACTTAATGCAGTGCAACCAAAGAACACAGCTTACCTCATTAATTTGCTTATCCAACTTAATGCAGTGCAACCAAAGAACACAGCTTACCTCATTATTAACATTTTCCAACCAGAATAACCTGCTAGAAGGAGGTTTTTCACAGTTGAGCTCTGTTGATTCTCATGCCTTCTAGTAAGAAAAATCAATGCCAAACCATTGGTCTGGAGTTTCTGATACAACTTCAAAGTGTCAGTCAATGCTGGAGCTTCCGCTTGTTCAATCCAGTGATTCCAGGCAGTCTCATTGTGTAGCTGAGAACTGAGAATATAGACATAATAAAAGGTCAGAGGTGAAGCCAATTGCAAAGCATTCTATAAACTAACAAGCCAAAAAACATGGCAAGCCTTCAAAAGTTTACATATGCTTCCTGGAAGGTTTTTATAGATGTAGCAACAAAAGGTGAGTCCATGAAGGATTATTACAGAATTTGTTGTGGTTTTAAAGATAGATATTTGAGCTTATTGACAAAGCTCCTTTTCCAGGTGGGATGCTCGGTGAAGTAGGAAAATGACAAAAAAAAAAGTTTGCATATTTTATAAACAAAATCATAATCGATAGCAAAATGAAAAAAAATATCTAAATGAATGCATCTATTTATGACTTATGCTAGAGGGTTGAAGGAATTACCGGAGCTGAAAAGAATTATAGTAGGGCACGTTGGACAGAGCAGTTTCGTCTATCTCCATTAGCACTGCATCGAATCCATCAGCATTAGGTATTACAGAACTCCAGTAACTCTCTGCTGCCCTGATTGTTTCCTTTACATCGTTCTCATATTGACCACTTCTCATGTAATTAAAAACATACTCTTCACACATATTGGGAAACACATCGTTCCCCCGCAAGTTATTAAGCTCAAAGTTCAGTGCAAAGCTCCTGCACACATCAACTCTCTCCAATGCTCTTGACCCTTGCTTGACCACAACATCAGGCTTGCTTTGACAAGTTGCCAATAGTATAGATAATGTAATAATAAGCGTGAATAACAAAATTCCAATGGTGACTATTGCTGTAATCAAGATAGTGATAGCTAGGGACGTTAAATAAACTCCGGTGTCATCCACTTGAAGATACCGGCTCGAACTATACAGGCCTGAAAATAAACATTTCAAGGTCAAAATAAAAACCTTAAATTTATATAGGAAAAATATAAATCAGTTCCTGAACAAAGCAGAAAATAATAAATAGCATCAAAACAAAAATAAAACATCACTGGAACTGGAACAAGAAAATGATGAAAAACAAATTAAATGAAGAAAAGACAAAATTGGATTGAAAATATGGAAAACTAAAATTTTTAACTTTAGAAACATAAAACGATCCCAAAAAAAAACACAGTTCCACAAAAATAATGGAGAGAACCAAATTTAAAAAATAAAAATAAAGAGAAAAAATCCCAGTCTCGGGACAAAACAAAAGCACCAAAAAAAACACCCATCGAAAATAACAGTCATTCCAAGGAAAAAATAAGAATATAATTCACAAAATTTAAAATGGAGATTGATAATAATATTTAAAATTTGAAAAAAAAAATCTAGGAACAGTTCAAAAACATCCACATGATATAAGGAGATTAGTTCTGACCGGTATAACAAAGCGTAAGTATAATACCAAATAATTTGGCGTTTTTCCGTCTGATAATTCCTTGTGGTCAGTGACTATTTATTATTGGACGCTAAACCAAATTTTTTTTACAGAAATCCCGGTAAAATTGATTTGCTTTGATGAAATTGCAGATTTTAGAGGTTGAAAATAATCTGCGTATTTTATGTTGCTGAATGGATCTGTTAGACTAAAATCGTCATTTTCAACCAACTTATGATTGATTTTAACAAAATTCAATCACCAAATTTCGAACAAGCCAAATCCTGAAAAAACAAATCTTTAACTAGTTTTCCAACTCCTGATAAATATGATCAAAAACAATCAGATTCAAATCAAAATGAAAAAAATGATGACATACAAACTCTAGGAGAAAACAATCTGATTCAAGTCTAATCGAAAACTATGAATCCTAGTTTAAATTAAAAAACATTAAAGAAAAACTCAAATTTCAATGAAAATTACAGCAAAATTTAACTTCAAACTTCATCTACGCTTAACGAAGGCTATGAAGAGAGCAATCACCATACTTGAACCTCGTCTGCTCAGAAGGCTCTGTGAGGATTCACCGGGCTCGTAACGGTTGCTGAGAGCCGACATGGACGAAGGCAAATCAGTCGACATTGTTGACTCGCCAGAGGCGTTTAACCGATCTCAAGAGAAAGGAGCAAAGATAAAAGTAAGATCTTCGTTTATTCTTTGCATAGCTGATAATCACAGGCGGAATAATCTTGTCCAAGTTCATACTGGTTTCAAGTCGAAGTCATTGTGGATAAGGGTTTCAATCTCTTCATTTCCCAGTGAGGGTTTCAATACTCGATTTTTCTGAAATCTGTCAGCCTTACATGGAAGCTTTAGCGTCGTTACCGATCGGATGGCCTGCAAGTCTCGTACATATTTAATATGATTCATCATAAAATTGTTGAATTTTATTGTCATATATATATATATATATATATATATATATATATATATATATATTAAACACAAAAAAAACTGAAAATTTGTTTTACTTCAAATCAGTACTAAAATACCTACTAAATTAAAAAAACAATACTTTACAAAAAAAACCTAAAATTAGAAAATAAAAAAACAATTATTCAAACTGTGTTTTTTAAAGTTAAAATAAGCTTAAGAAAAACTACATAGAGGTGAAAGGTCCCTAACTAACCATTCAATAAACCAAATTAAGTATGTTCCAATACATACAATTCCCAAAATACACGTTACCATCACTTTTAACATTTTGCTCATACAAATTTATCTATCCAATGACAACATTTTTTCATCACATTCACCTTCTATTCAAGGATGTATGCATATAAAGTGTTACTTGAGTAAAAAGTCACATTTGAAATAAACATAGAAATGCCCTTTTGATTAAATAAACTAAGAATTGTGTGCTTAGCATGAATTGTTTCCCTAATTGTGGGACGCTTGGTAGTGATGTTTGGTTGTAGTATGTGGAAGATATTTTATTTTTAGGAAAAATAAAATAATATTCTGATAAATACTAGAGATTTAAAATAATAATAAAAACATCATAAACAAACAAACATAATCAAGCAGACATGACAACATACTTTTATTATAAAAAACATTTAGTCCAACAACCCACTAGCACCATGAGAGATATTTAAATACACTCAAGGTTTAAATCAAGGAGCGAGAAAGGATAGCCTCAAACTAGATATTTTGATTCCAAAAGCACAATAATTCTATTTACATGTAAAAATCTTGTATACATCATGCTTATACAAGAGTTGTGACAATACTTCTTGAAACTGGAAAGGAATATACCAACCTATCGTATGTGACATTTCATTTATAAATAAATACTAGTCCAAAACAAAGATATTGAAATAGTCCATGGAAATCACTTAAAATTTTAAATATTGTTTGGCCATCACATAATCAATCACAATAAGTCATGATCATGTTTATCATAATAAATATTTACCATACAATAAGCCATGATCACTAGTGTGTTTATCATAATAAAGTCATGATCACTAGTGTTTATCATAATAAAGATTTCTCATACAAATAAAATTTTCCACAAGCCTCAAGAGTTGCATTAATTGAATCATTATTCCCATTATCTGGTCATGATTTTCCAAATATAAAGAGTAGAAAGGCCTTGGGATTGGGATGGATATGATAATTCGTGTATGGCTATGATCATTAGTGTGTTTATCATAAGAAACATTGCCCATACAAAGAAAAATTTGCGCAATCCTCTTGAGTTGCATTAATCAAATTAGTATTCGAATCGTCTGGCTATGATTCTCCAAATAGAAAGTGTAGAAATTGTGCCTTGGGATTGGGATCTATATGATGATTCATATGAGTCTTTGAACCATTTTCACCATCAAAACTACCACACATAACTAACGTTGGCCTTTATGTGCAAACAATTTTGAAGATGTTCTTGTTCTCCATCAAGAAGAACATAGAAAAGCCCAGAACTCAAGCTTATCAATAGCTATGCATAACATCACCAACATAGACAACATCTAATTATTGTAAAAAATACACATCCCAATTATTTATTTGGGCCTTCCAATACTAAACAAATGTAGATCTAGTCACGTATATATTTTCCCATGGAGGAAGACCACCTCCAAGATAACAATGCTAATATAGAATGGATAAACTACATCAAATCACCATTTGCTTCAAATCATGTGTATATATTAACTCAATAAAATTCATGTTAGGAAGTAAGGTTCTTTACACCCTATGTGAAGAGATTTTCAACATTTAATGAGTGTATGCATGTGACACAAAAGAAGTGATAAAAATCTAATCTTGTGATCCGAAATGGATCGCTATGTAATTTGTCATCTATTTTGGTAAATTTTGAGTGGACAATTTGGGGATTTTAACTTGTAGGACCCATTTTAGGGGTAATTCCTATTTTGGTGATTTATGATCTTGAAACTCTCAGATCCCATTTGGAGCATTGAACGACCATATTTGGGGTCAAAAATTTGTGAACAGAGTTTCTTATCCCTCTAACATTGTTATACATGTAGAGATATTTTGCAACGGTGTGACGCAAATATCATCTCAATCAAAGAGCCTATATGAGAAAGTTATGCATCTGGCATGTTGACCTATGATTTTGACCATTATGGTACTAGGTGGATGCCACATCATCTCCCATCACTCATACATGTGGAGCTAGAAATGAGCATTTCTAGTTATGGTAACTAGAAATGAGCATTGAACTTACATATGATCTTACATGAAGTTATGAATATTTTGTTATGTTTTACGAATGATATGTTTTTTATAATGGATAACTAGAAATGCTCATTTCTAGCTCCACATGTGTGAGTGATGGGAGATGATGTGGCATCCACCTAGTACCATAATGGTCAAAATCATAGGTCAACATGCCAAATGCATAATTTCCTCATATAGGCTCTCTGATTGAGATGATATTTGCATCACACCATTGCAAAATATCTCTACATGTATAACAATGTTAGAGGGATAAGAAACTTTGTTCACAAATTTTTGACCCCAAATATGGTCGTTCAATGCTCCAAATGGGCTCTGAGAATTTCAAGACCGTAAATCACCAAAATAGGAACTACCCCTAAAATGGGTCCTACAAGTTAAAAGCTCCAAATTTTCCACTCAAAATTTACCAAAATAGATGAAAAATTACATAGAGATCCATTTTGGATGACAATATTAGATTTTTATCACTTCTTTTTGTGTCACATGCATACACTCATTAAGTGTTGAAAATCTCTTCACATAGGGTGTAAAGCACATCACTTCCTAACATGAATTTTTTTGATTTAATATATACACATGATTTGAAGCAAATGGTGATTTGATGTAGCTTATCCATTCTATATTAGCATTATTATCCTGGAGGTGGTCTTCCTCCATGGGAAAATATATAAGTGACTAGATCTACATTGTTTAGTATTGGAAGGCCCAAATAATTGGGATGTGTATTTTTTACAATAATTATATATTGTCTATGTTGGTGATGTTATGCATAGCTATTGATAAGCTTGAGTTATGGGATTTTCTATGTTCTTCTTGATGGAGAACAAGAACATCTTCATAATTGTTTGCACATAAAGGCCAACGTTAGTTATGTGTGGTAGTTTTGATGGTGAAAATGGTTCAGAGACTCATATGAATCATCATATTCATCCCAATCCCAAGGGCTAATTTCTACACTTTCTATTTAAGGAACTACAACCAGATGATTGGAATACTAATTTGATTAATGCAACTCAAGAGGATGATTGGAATACAATGCAACTCAAGAGGATTGTGCAAATTTTTCTTTATATGGGCAATGTTTCTTATGATAAACACACTAGTGATCATAGCCATATACGAATCATCATATACATCCCAATCCCAAGGCCTTTCTACTCTTTGTATTTGGAGAATCATGACCATATAATGGGAATAATGATTCGATTAATACAACTCTTAAGGCTTGTGAAAATTTTTCTTTATATGGGAAATCTTTATTATGATAAACACATTAGTGATCATGACCTATTGTGGTTGATTATGTGATGGCCAAACAATATTTAAAATTTTAAATGATTTCCATGATCAATATACTTTTTCAATATATTTGTTTGAACTAGTTTTATTTATAAATGAAATATCCCATACAATATGTTGGTATATTCCTTTCAAGTTTTAAGAAGTATTGTCACAACTCCTTGTATAAGCATGGTTTTTACATGTAAATAGAATTATTGTGCTTTTGGAATCACAATATCTAGTTTGGGGCTATCCTTTCTCGCTCCTTGATGTATACCTTGAGTGTATTTAAATATCTCTCGTGGTGCTAGATTATATCCTATTAGAATTAGGTTGCTGGACTAAATGTTTTTTATAATAAAAGTATGCTGTCATGTCTGATTATGTTTGTTTGTTTATGATGTTTTTATTATTATTTTAAATCTCTAATATTTATCAAAATATTATTTTATTTTTCCTAAAAGTAAAACATTTCAAAAATATCTTGAACATACTACAACCAAACATCACTACCAAGCGTCCCACAACTAGGGAAACAATTCATGCTAAGCACACAATTCTTAGTTTATTTAGTCAAAAGGGCATTTCTATGTTTAGTTCAAATGTGACTTTTTACTCAAGTAACACTTTATATGCATACATCCTTCAATAAAAGTTGAATGTGATAAAAATGTTGGTATTAGGATAGATAAACTTGTATGAGCAAAATGTTAAAAGTGATGATAACATTTATTTTGGGAATTGCATGTATTGGAACATACTTAATGTGGTTTATTGAATTGTTGGTTGGGGACTTTTCAACTCTATGTATATACTATGTAGTTTAGTTTTAAGCTTCTTTTAACTAAAAAAATATTATTTTGAGTATTTATTTATTTATTTATTTTTATTTTTTAGTGAAGTAATGGTTTGGTTATTTTGAGTATTTATTTTTTTTTATTTTTTATTTTAGTGAAGTAATGGTTTGGTTTTTTATTTAAAAGTATTTTTGTAATGATTTGAAGAATGAACAAAATTCCAATTTCACATTTTAGGAGACATAAATCGAAAGTTTTTATAAATTACATTGGAATTTTACTCAAATTTCTTTCCCTTTTATGACACATTGTTTAGTCTTAAGATTATGTGGTTTGTGCTCTAAGTATCACAAATGTATTGTTGTCTTAAGGTAATGTTATAAATGCACAAATGTATTGTTATCTCAAATTAATAATTTTTAATTTCCGCATTATATGTAAATGGTTTTTTTAATTTTCTTATTTGGAAGAATTGGAAGAATTGAAGGTACAAAGATTAAATCTAACAACAATATAACAAAAATGAGGTTATGATGTTTTTTTTTTACAATTAATATTGGATTCATATACCGTACACTATAACATTATCTATAATGGAACCTAAGCAATTAAAACATATATCTATGCTTTCTTGAATGTGCAATATTGCTACTATTTTGTATTACAACGATTGTTTGTTCTTCAAATAACCACTTTGACATTCCACACATTTATTATGTGTTCATGCATGTTCTAGTTATGTTCCTTTACTTTGTGATACTTAATTATAAAACTTCAATTTTTTAATATTCAAATCATGACATAAAATCATGGATGCTTGATTGGTTTTGGTTTTAATGGTATTTAAAAAGTTGATACAATTTTTTAGAGAATTAATTTATTTTTAGAATTTTTTTTTATGTATTGTTAAAAATATTATAATCGTGATTGTTTAGTTGTTTTCATTTAAATTTGAGAATTTAACTCAAGTATATCTCATCAATTGCCTACAAAAAATATTACAACAATGGTATGCTAAATTGGTATATGAGACCCCCTTGTTTGTGGGATAAGGGACCCTCTCCGCATAGCAATTTGATTGTTAAAGTCTACAAAGGTGTGCATACCCTACCCCCTCTAGATTTGAACTTATAACCTTCAAAGAGGAAACACATATTCTTAACCATTAGACCTACTCAAATATAAGAAAAATTGATTTTTTAAACTTATATTTTTATGAATAAATGTAAAATTTATTTTCTTATCATTATCATAAAAACACTATTTTACGTTATCACTTTCCTACATTGACATTGTTTCTTAGTTTCTCCATTAATTAAATTAATACTCTCTCTTTTTCATCAACCTTTAACATATAAAACATTTAAAATTTCATTTAATTTATTAGAAAATAATAATAATAATGTTGTTCAACTAATTTTAAAATGACCATATGGTTACATACAACTAGTCATAGTTCTCATATTCCATTTGATCATTGAAATTATTAAGACTGTTTGTTCATTGAAGTTGAGTAACATAATTGCTTTCAAAATAATTGACTCGTTAATGAGGTTGACAATGCCATGACCCACGCATTAAATTCATTTTGAGTCGGTTTGAAGGACAGGGATATTATGATTAATAATCTATATTTTAATGGTTTTTAATCAAGTTTATATATTTATTTATGTGAACAAATCTTCACCTTTTTTTCAATTGTAAGCGTATCTTTCATCACTTTGAAAATTCACATGATAATAAAATAAAACAGAGATATTATGATTAATAATTTATATTTTAATGGTTTTTAATCAAGTTTATATATTTATTTATGTAACAAATCTTTACCTTTTTTCTTATTGTAATAAAATTCACATGATAACAAAATAAAAGGTTGGGTGGCATGATAACACACCCAAGTGATCCAAAATATGCATGGCCCACAAAGGGATATAAATCCTAAACACACAATTAATGTATATTTAAAAAAACATCATTCTTAACTTTTGTTTGAAAATGTAAAAGCTACCAAATGATGTAAAGAAAGGCTATATCTAAAACCTAGAAAATGATGTAAAGAGAAGCTCTATATATAGCAAACTAGTTGTTAAAATTTGGAAAATTCATGTAAAAACTAGAAAATGATGTAAAGAGAGGATATATATAGCAAACTAGTTGTTAAAATTTGGAGAATTCATTAAAAAAAAAAATCATCATTCTTAATTTATTTTTTTAAATGTAAAAGTAAGCAAAAAGATGTAAAGAGAGGTTATATATGTAAAATATGATTAGAGTAGAGGTTAGAGGGGTTAAGAATATTATTGTATTCTCTATTTTAATAATTACAGTATATAAATACATAATAAATTATATTGACATTGTTGGGGACTTGAACCATTGTAAAGGGAGTGGCAAAGTCATTGCTTCACCAACTAACCAACCTTCATTATTAGTACTATTGCTATATATTTAAAATAAAGGATAAAGTATTACATTAGTGTTCACTTAAATCAATTTGGTTTGTTAGACATATGTTAAACCCTTTGATGATGGAGGGAAACCAACTATGGGAGGTCAAACACCTTCCCTCACACATACACATACAAGGGCTCTAGTCATCGGGGTTTCAACCTAGACTGTTTGCATGGTGGTGCCCTATCCCAACTATTGTCGCCTTTATACACACCTGAGGTACCATGGAATAAATCTTCAATCCACTCAGCGTGTCTTTGGGGGAAAGTTAGAGTTAAGGTGATGTCACCTAATCCTCAACTCCTCTATTTAGGCCAACGCTTAGCGAAGCCAAGTGGGATAGTCCCTAATAAAATAATCTAAGGCTTAAACTAAAATCTAAGCAACTAGTATTCTAGGAGTTTATTGCATTAACCAATATATAAAACAAATATATTCTAAAGCATACATAGATCAATTAACCATCACAAGATACATAAAAGATACTTGCATAAAAAGGATACTTGAGATAATAATAGATGCAAGAAAATCAATTATTGCTTCAAAGTAAATGACTGAAAGTAAAGTGCTTGAAGCAAATGGATTTGTAAATGTAGAATTGAGACCAGTGCCTTAAAAGTATCGTGGGCAATG